>JAUTXX010535347.1:0-10843 GCA_032273605.1 Panulirus laevicauda | reverse complement strand
TCTGTCCTCAAACATCTCATATCCAACACATCCACCCTCCTCCGCACAACCCTATCTATAGCCCATGCCTTGCAACTGCTATTCCTTCAAACATGCCCATTTTTGCTCTCCAAGATAACTTTCTCTCCTTCCACACATTCTTCAACACTCCCAGAACCTTCAACCTCCCCCCACCCTGTGACACACTTCCACTTCCGTGGTTCCATTCGCTGCTAAGTCCATTCCCAGATATCTAAAACACTTCACTTCCTCAAATTTTTCTCCATTCAAACTTACATCTCAATCAACTCGCCCCTCTACCCTACTGAACCTATTAACCTTATTCACATCTACTCTCAACTTTCTCCTTTCACACACTTTTCCAAACTCAATCACCAACTTCTGTAGTTTCTCACTCAAATCAGCCACTAGAGCTGCATCATCGGCAAACAACAAACGACTCACCTACCAGGTCCTCTCATCTGCAACAGACTGCAAATTTGCCTCTCTCTCCAAAACTCTTGCATTTACCTCCTTAACCACCCCATCCATGATAACATATGTTTCTCGAGGAAGTAATGATAGGGAAAGGGAGAGGTGTGACAAATATGATGAGCATGGCTGAGAGCAATAAAAAGAGTGCTGAAATGGTTGGACAAATGGAGAGAATAAATGAGGTGTTGACAAGGAGGATCAATCTGTCAAAAGTGGATGGGGCAAGGAGAAGACCTAAGTGGAGGTGGAGTGATGGAACAAATAAGATTTTGAATGCTCAGAGAATGAACACACAGGTAGATGAAAGGTGTGTATAGAAGAGATTGAATTGGACAAATGTGTTACATGGGGGCACTGTGCTGTCAGTGGATTGAACAAGGGAACATAAAGCAGCCAGGAACACCAGAGAGAGGTCTGTAGGACCTGGATGTGGATAGGGACAATGGTTCTGATATGTTACACACAACTACAAAATGAACATGACTGAACAAAGCCCTTTCTTTGTCTGTCATTGTGATGTGATTGTGAAGACATCTGCACATGAAATGGCCTTCATGCTGTGATTTGCTTGAGGTAATGGGAGGTCATGCAGAAAGAGACTTGAAGAGGGTCGGAGAAAGAACTGCTTCTTGAGATTCCATTGCAGTGTTTAAGTGTTTTTGAGGTAAGGCCATTGTGAGTGACCCTGCTATGGCTGCCAGTTATGAAACTAGCCAACCATATTTTATCACTGTTGTGAAGGGTGGTGTCAAGTACCATATACAATTACTTCATTATTAAGAGTGTAAGGATCAAGAAATCCTTTACACTTGACAAGGTTCATGTAACTCTGCAGGCATCAGACTATAAACACTGTATTTACAATTTTCTTCATTTACTTTATTCCTACAATCAGATGTTGCCTTAAAGAAAAATTAATAAAATATAAAAGCTTTATGGTTTTGCCTTCATAAAAAAGTCAAAATGGACCAATTACCTTCATTACTGAATTTACGGGAAAAATGGTATCATCCACAAATGGAGTGAAAAAGGTCTTGTATGCTCTGGGCCTAAATATGCAGGAGGGTATATGGAATTTACAGGATAAAGCAAACTGGAGTGATGTGGTATACACATGATGACATGCTGTCAATGGACTGAACCCTGGCATATGACGAAGTCGGAAGAAACCTCAAAAAATTCTGTGAACCCTTATTGCAGAAAAGGGTAAGTGGTTTTGGTGCATTATACATAACAGCTAAAGAGTGGATGAGAACAAATGAGACTATTTCTGTCTATTCCTGGAGCCACCTCACTAACGTGGGAAATGGGGAAGTATGAAAAAATAATGATAATACTACAGCAGGATCGTGATATAACATGAGGTAGGTACCAAAAACGTTTGTGCTGTAAAGAATCATGCCATACTTGGACATCCATTTCTATGTAAATAAGGGGTTAGGGATCATGGGCTAAAAATAAAACATGAAATACGCTCAAAATTTTTCGTAAATAATGGAAATAAAGTAAACATAACGCTCAAAACATTATATTTATCCATTATCAGGTATTGGTGGGGGAGGCACACTGCTTTGTTGCTCAGATACTGGCAGGGGAGGCAAGCTTTGTTTCTCAGATACTGGGAGGGCAAATAAGGAGCACTATAGCTAGGATGCTGATGGGGAGGCAAGGAGTGCTGTTCGTACGGTAATAGTTGGGAGGCAATAAGTCTTGTTCCTCAGACAAAGGCAAGGTATGCAAAAACTGTTCCTCAGATACTATTAGAGGAGGCAAGGAGTCTTGTTCCTCAGATACTGGTGGGAAGGATAAGAGCCTTGTTCCTCAGGTGCTGGTGGGAGTAGCAAGAAGCCTTGCTCCTCAGGTACTGGTGGCAAATGTGAGGAGCCTTGTTCCTTAGATACTGGCAAGGGAAGTGAGGACCATTGTTTCTCAGATACAGGTAGAGGAGCCATGTTCCTCAGGTACATATGGTGGAGGCAATTTACTAAATCATCCTCGGTCACATTTAGAGCATTGCATAGTGTGTGTTCCATAAGCAATGCAGTGATAATTTCAATGTATAAAATAAATTATTCAAGATCATTTACAATGTACTAGTGTATAAAATACATTGGTTGTGAGATCCTATTTGTCATATGATGGCACTTGAAATTCAGGTTAATACCAGTGCTACAGTCACACCAGAACTGACCTTCAGTGTATTTGATGCAGTGTGACTTTTTAATCATATTTATAGAAAAAAGTGCATACTATATACTGCAAAATACAGCATACTTATTACATCAATATTTTTTTCATGTCTGTTAAAAGAAAATCCAATACAAGAGGCTCTATTGAAAGAGGTCTCTGTATCTTGAACAGGCTCACTTGTAGCAGAAGTACTTGCAAGGTACATAAGCACAGTGATGACAGGTTCAAGTGGGCATAAGTGTAGCAACCTATGAGCAACAAAGGATGCATCCTTACTCTATGAATGCTTGCAGAGAACTGATACTGGTAGCATGGCATGCATAGCATAGACCCCCACAACACATGGCCAGCTAGGATCACATATCGCAACATGTTGCGTTATAATAAAAAAATTGTGATTTAGGTGCCCACACTATATCAATACTTTTGCACTGAATCATACTATATCATAACACTGAAAAAATAATTATAACAATAATAATAATAATGATGATGATGATGCTTTGTGGAAGGTGTTATGAATATATGGTGTGGGATGAAAGTTATTAGAAGCAGTGAAGAGTTTTTAATCAAGAAAGTACAATGTGTGTGCGAGTAGGAAGAAAAAGAGGGGGAGTGATTCCAGGTGATAGTGGGTTTGCAGCATGGGTGTATATGATGCTACCATGGCTGTTTCATCTGTTTATGGATGGGGTGGTGAGGGAGGTAAATGCAAGGGTCTTGAAGGACAAGGCTGGTATGCAGTTTGTAAAAGGGGGGAGGGGGCTGGGAAGGGAGTCAGTTGTTGTTTGCTAATGGCACAGTACTGGTGACACATGTAAATGAGAAACTGCAGAAGTTGGTGTCTGGGTTTGGAAATGTATGTGAAAGGATGAAGTTGAGAGTAAATGTGAATAAAGCAAGATTATTAGGCTTAGGAGTGCAAAGAGACAGGTTAGTTGGGGTGCGTTTGAAAAGAAAAAACTTGGAGGAAGTGAGTCAGTTTTTGTTTGCTGATAAGACAGTACTTATGGAAGATTTAAGTGAGAAACTGCAGACGTTGATGTCTGAGTCTGGAAATGTGTGTGAAAGGAGGAAGCTGTAAAGGAATGTGAATAAAAGCAAGGTTATTTGGCTTAGCAGTGCAAAAGAGACATGTTAGTTGGGATGTATCTGAATAAAGATACATTAGAAAAAATGGGGTGTTTCAGATACCTGGGACTGGATATGGCAGCAATGGAACTGTGGAAGCAAAAAGGTGGGTCTTAGGGTGGATAAGGGGGGTGAAGGTTCTGAAAACACTGAGGACTGTGCAGAAAGAGAGGTCATTATCTTGAAGGGCAAAAATGGGTAGGTTTGAACATACAGTGTTACCAATGATATTGTACTGATATGACATATGGGCTAAAGATGAGAATGTACAGAGGAGGGTGAATGTGTTGGAAAGGAAATGTGAGGTTAAGGAGGTTGATCAGGTAATAAATAATAGGTTGCGAGAGTTGTGGTAATAAAAAGAGTATTATTGAGAAAGCTGAAAAGGGTTTATTGAAATGGTT
Organism: Panulirus laevicauda; assembly: GCA_032273605.1. Lineage (NCBI taxonomy): Eukaryota > Metazoa > Arthropoda > Malacostraca > Decapoda > Palinuridae > Panulirus > Panulirus laevicauda. The sequence continues at coordinate 6,644 of JAUTXX010535347.1, read as the reverse complement.
TAAATATAGAGAGATGAAAGAGGAGAGATTGACAAAGAGGATATAAGTGTCAAAAATGTGGAAGACAAGGGGTATGGTGGAAAGATGGAGTGAAATAGACTTTAACTGCTCAGGGCCAAAACATGCAGAAGGGTGAATAGTGTGCAGGAGAAAAGGGAATTGGATCAATGTGGAGTACAGGGGGTGACAGGTAATCAACTGACTGAACCAGGGTATACAAAGCAGCTGAGATAAACCACAGAAAGGCCTTTGAGGTTTATTCACAGTTAGGGGACTATGGTTTTGGTGCATTACAGATGACATAAAGAATGGATTTGAGAAAAAGGTTTTTCTTCATCTGTTCCTGGTGCTACCTCTCTAATGCAGCATGAAAGAAAAAAAATACAAAATAATGCCATAAGCTGGCAAATGCTTCATCATGCTGGAGCATATGAAAAATGTACCCTCTGGTAATAACTTTATATGCTGACGGTAAGATTTTAAATTTTGAATGAGGCATAGAATACATAATATTGGGGATATCAAATATGGGAAATAAAAAGAAAGTAGAATCTCCAACCTCACAACTATGAGGCCTAGCAGCTGCTTGTTTTTGGAAACTCCCAGTTTTTGGAAACCAAAGCTAATTACAAAACCCTGCCTTACACTGTTCCTTGCATAGCTTGTCACTAAATAACTTGATTTTGTTTTCATAAACAGTTTTGTTTCTTAAACAGCAATTGCTCTACATAAGTAAATATATGAAATTGAGAAATATGAAATGAAGAGTAAAGTGCACTTTATATTTACTTACCATATTATCTTCTTTGAATCTAATTTGAAAGTGAGATATGTAAAGGTGAATGGTTGATGTTTACATAGGTAGAGGTGAGAGAGAAGTAAGGACTGGGCTGAGGTGGAAGTACAAGGATTTTTGAGGGTCGAAGATGGTTGGGCACTGTCCTTGGCAACTTTTAACCTAATAGTATGGAGGATTATCATTTAGTTCTAAATGCATTACTTGGTAAAAAACTGTTTTTCATGTGGAACCAGATCTAGACGTGCCAGATTTGAGGGGTTTTACTGTTTACAATAACAAACTATTTCTTCTTCAGTATTAATGTATGTGCACTGTTGAAAATTATATCAAACAATTTGTTCTACATTTTCTATACTAAAGGCTCGAGTCATGGATAAAAGTTCAAACTATTGCAAGGCCTTATCTAAAATGTGACATGGATTATAGAGAGGATAAAGAATGAAGAGGAAAAATACTTATTTAGTTCTAAAGGAAAAGGAAAACTTGCCATTTACAAAGGGCAGATCACAGTAGTTAACAAAAGCATTTGGGGGAAAGGAGATCTAAAATTTTGTGACATATGGAAACAAACATCACAACTGCCCATTCTTCAGCTGACAATGACCACACAGTAATCATATCAATCATGTAATGCAGTAGCTTTGTGAGTATTATGTGGTATGGCTGACAGCAGAAGCATACAAGCAGCCTGGTATCTAGAGCAGAAACTAAAGTAATATCTCTAGCCACTGGAGTCTATCTTCCAATGACTATAATAATTCTAAAATATGTTCCTCAAAATTGGGCAGGACAATGAGTGAAATGAGTGTGAGGTAAAATATAAAAATAAAAAAAAATGCCCATAAAAACCTAGTCTTACATCCCTTTACGTTAAATAGTATTTAATAAATGTACCAACCGACGTATAAAATGCTCTTGTTCACTTCGTGCAGCTCTTACAATAAATGCAAGTCCAAAGAAATTTGCGATCACCTCATCAGAAATTTGTGAAATTATTCTTTTTTTCACGCAAATCACATTTTAAAAAACATAAAATCCATCTAAAAAGCCCATTACACTACATTTATACGAGGACAGCCCTTTACCAGTAATGGCAACCCGAGCCTTCACACCCTACCCAAGCCAGTAATGGAACACCTGAGGATGAGCTGCCATGTCCTATCTATCTATATATATATCCTTGATGCCCATTCCCTCCAGGAACTTTCATCAAGGGGTTGGCCTAGACAAAAGATGCTCCACTTACCTCTGTCCTTACATGCCTCCTTCACATACACCATTCCACACATTATTCCCAATTTCTCTCCTTCCAGTGTTCTTTCCATACTAGTTCCTCATGTCACAGGTGATCGTTCTCTCAAGTCAGCCTCATTATTTGTACTGTCATACACTCTCCTTATAAACTTCCCATCTTGCCCAAACCACCTCAAAGTATTACATTTTACCCATTTTAACACTCCACAATCCATTTCATTTGCATTCCATGCCATACCAAATCTCTCATTCACCACCTTATCTTTTTCTTCATTGCATCTAGTCATACCACATGATCCACTCAAATAGCTCACTTCCACAGCCTGGATTCTTGACCTCTGAGACTCATTCCATGTCTGTGTTTTGGCTGCATATGTTGGGGTTGGGAGGACTATATTGCCAATTAATCCTTTCTTCACTTACATGCATACACCTCTACCCTTCATTATTCTACCCTGTAATGCTCTCTCTGACATCTCTCCTTCCTTTTCACCTAACTTACCCAAGATAGCTCCTAAATACTCAAATTCTCTCACCCCTTCCAGTCTTTCTCCCCCCATGTCTATAACACAGTTCATTACAAATTTTTTTCACTTAATAGAGTTTTGCATGTCACAGGTGGTCTTCCTCAAACACTAACACCAACTCACATAATTTCTTCTTTTACAAAAACCTCCATAGAGTTTCATCCTTTCCTCCATGAGGTAATGATGAGATCCCACCAGCTGCCCCTCTCAACACAATCACATCCAAGACTCTTTTGAAATTCTATCAATTATTATGTAATTCAATAATGCCCACTTACCATCTGTCCTACTCACCCACATATACTTATGTATGTCCCTCTTTTAAAACCAGGTATCCCCATCACAATCTTTTTTCAGCACACAACTCCACAAGCTGTTCACCCTTCCTATTCACCTCAATGAATACCCCATGTCTTCCAGTCATAGCATCACAATCCAGGAAGCAGTCTGCTAAGGGTGGGGTAGGGGAACTGGTGGTGAGTCATTTTCTGTTTGCTAAAATACAGCGTTGGTGGCAGATTCAAGTGGTGTCTGAGTTTGGGAGAGCAAGTGAAAGGAGAAAGTTGAGAGCATATGTGAATAAGAGCAGTTAATAAGTTTAGCAATGAAAAAAGATTATTTGAAGTGTGAGTCTAAATGAAGAGAATTTTGAGGAAGAGTGAGTGTTTTAGATACCTAAGAGAGGATATGGCAGCAAATGTAACCATGGGTACTGAAGTGGGTCATAGGATGGGTGAGGAGACAAGATCTTGGGTGCAATGAGGAATCAGTTGAAAGAGAGGTCACTGTCTTTAAGAACAAAGATAGGCATGTCTGATGATATGTCTCATTAGTGCTATATGGAAGTGAGGCATGGACATCAGACAAGAACGTACAGGATAAGGTGAATGTGTTGGAAATGAAATGTTTGAGGACAACATATGGTGTAGGATGGGTTGATCAAATATGATATATGATATGATAAGAGGTGTGGTAATAAGAGGAATGTGTATGAAAGAGCAGAAGAGATTGTGCTGAAATGGTTTGGACATAGGGAAAGGATGAGTATGGAAAAATGAATATAAGGGTATAGACATCAGAAGAGAAAGGATCAAAGAAAAGGAGAAACTAAGGAGGAGGTGGAGAGATGGAGCAAAAGATGCTTTGATGGTTTATGGCCTCAACATGCAAGATGGTGTAATGCATGCAGGGAACAGAGCAAACGGGAGCAACGTAGTATACAGGGGACGACGCACTGTAGCAGAAGCCCCACAAATGGGGTCCTATACAATCAATTAAAATCTTTATGTACCTTTCATTCATGTTATAATTACTAATTCTGCTTCTTGATGAAACACACAATATCATATATTCTTTTGGTATTACAATGTTAATATTGTACTTTTCACAAAACAAATATTTCACATAAAATGCCTTGTTATTTATGTGATTATAAGAAGCCAAAAAGCAAAACAATCTATCTTACCTTATCATCTTCATAAAATTCAAAGAAAAGAACATTCTTCCACATTCTAAAATGATTCCATTATATCTATTTCAAAACACTAAAATAAAAAGTCCTGAACTCAGTAGGTCATGTAACAAATTATATGTCTGCTGTTGAAAAAAATCGTCAACATTCAGAAGTTTCCAATCTAAACTGAAACCTCATCGCACTGGGCATAATTCCAGTTATGGAAAGAGGAGAAAAGTGCATACCATAGTGTAAGTCAATATTCACGGTAATATCTATCTATTTGTTTAACTAATTTACTTTACACTTGGAATTTAAGTTAATACTCTTTGTCAATATTTCAAAGCTGTTCACTAAAGTGACAATGATATGGTAGCCAGATGCTGAACTTTAAGTTCCATACTGTCACCAAGTAAAAACAATGGAGGTAATAAACTTGAGACAATAAAAAGCAAAAATCCCACCCAACTTAAAAAATTTCACCATCTCATGACAGCATTGCAAATTCCCCTTCGAACAAGTAAGAAAACTTGCATCTCAAAAAAAATATATCGGAAAACAAAGTCAAAATTTTACAGGTCAGGCACTTAAAAGTTCTTTGAGGAAATATCAACACAGTCATTCAGATGAATTATAATGTGAAACAGCATTTCTAAACCTAGTTGGACTGAAAGACTCATTATCAACAATGCCTCCTACCCACCAGCCATGTTTCAATATCTGTATACAAACATAAATAAAAAGCTGACTTCAGTGGAAGGAAGCTCCACAATCTTCAGAACATCCATATACTTATTCTTCTTACTAAGTACCGTACCATCTTGCAGAACTGGAAAAAAAAGAAGATTAATCTATAATATATATAAAGTTCTTAAATACTGCACAGTTCAAATTCTTTTATATATTCTTGGCTTGTAATCATACCAGTGTCAACAAAAAATGTGAAGTTACATATAATAATTCCACTCAGAGGATCTCAAATATGAATACAATTTGTAGTTATAGCAAAAATGTTTTTTGAATAATTTCAGTATTATAATACACTGCTACCTACTTTTTCACTACTTGTACTCAAGTACAGAAGCATTCTAGCATTATATGACAGTATCAACAAACTACAAGACCAATTAAGATTGTGTTACAAAGTTTGTGGAAATAATATTCAAGGTAGAATGCTTATTACTTTTGCATGTGTTATATTTCCATTGAAATGAGAACAATCATCCATAAGATAAACATAATGCCATTATCCCAAAAGGGACATTTATACATGATGATGTTTACTTGCATAAATGGCACCCCTAAGGACAATGAAAAAATGCTAATACTATATCAGGCCATAACACATGACTGGACCCTCTGGCAACCATTAAACAGGGCATGCGATATTTGCTCATTTCCTTGTGGTCATATCTTTACAACAGTTTCATCTTAATTCAGTGAGATGTAAGTGTGCCAATTTTGTCATAAATTCCTTAAAGTTTCCTGCATTACAATTTTAGTGAGCATCTGACATGCAACTATCTATAAAACAAACAAATGAAACACCTAGGCCTCTAGTAGTGTCTTGCTAATGTGACTATAAAAAGTGTATAAGTTAAAATCAGTGAGCAAAGTGAATCTCATATCAAAATAAGAAAGGTGTGAGAACCTCTCCCTCTGACTCTTTCTACACCTTTCCTCAAGGGTACATTGGATATAATAACAAGATCTTATTACTTTTCTAAATATGTACTTAAAATCTATGTTTAACCCTTTCCAAAATATCATCTTCCACTATAAAGCAGGGTGACTTATATAACTTTCCAGAGTATTCTAAACCTTACACATCATTATACTGTAAACACTGGCATACTGCCATAATAGAATCTCTATCTCTCTAATTCAGTTTTGGTTTCCTTCTTCCTTCCATGCCATTCACATACACTTTTTTTCTTCTTTATTTCAATATGTTCATACAATCTTAGAATTCCATCCTAAATTCAATCAACTCCACCCTTCCATATTAGGTACCTCCCTCTCATCCCTACTTATAACTCTGTCTTTTCATTCAACATACAAACCTTTCAGTACAAAAGCTATGTCTCACACCCATTTTAGCATACTGATATCCAAAATTACATAGTCCCACAAAGTTTTTTGTTTTCCATCTGCTGTAAAACAGTACTACTTGTCCAAAATCCCGCTTAATAAAAATTCAGCATCACATTTCAGCTGTACAAAACCCCCTTCTGTAATGCTTTCCAAAAGAAAGAATAGAGCATGGAGTCAAAGAACGATTTTTTTCCCCAAAGGAACAGTCATCTGTTCCTCATAATACCTTTTCTCAAGTGCAGATTGGCTTTATTTTTTGGGGAGAGAGAGAGAGGGGGGGAGGGGGGATATGTAGTATATATTATCTATAATTACTCCCGGACCAATTTCTACTAAAGAATCCAGGTGTTATCCAGGCCCTTGACAGCACTTCTTCCAGCAAGCACAGATATTATCCAGGCCCTTGACAGCACTTCTTCCAGCAAGCACAGATATTAGAGTATTTGGAGTAAGAATTGGTGGAGTCCGGTAACACTTCTCCATAAAGGGAAAAAAAAAAAAATATATATATATATAT
>JAUTXX010535325.1:0-10844 GCA_032273605.1 Panulirus laevicauda | reverse complement strand
CGGATTATCAAACGCTTTCAATACCAACTGAATAGAGTAAGTGTCACTTGACGAAAGATCTACCCGATACAAACCACGGAATCAGCTTCCACCCGGGAAAGTACATCTCTACTGACTTAGGAGCGTTGACGTAATGTCCGGAACCATCTTACACCCTCCGTGTCGGTAGGTTGAAGGCAACAATCGTCCAGGGAAGTACTACCCTCCTGCCTTAGAAGTGTTGAAGTGATGCCTGGAACCATCTTACAACCTTTGTGTCAGTAGGTTGTAGACAGCAGCCGCCAAGGGAAGTACTACCCTCATGAATTAGGAGTGTGGAAGTGATGGCCAGAACCGTCTTACACCCTCCGTGTTAGAGCTTCTGGTCTTCCTCACACTATAACTAGGCTCTCTGGCCAGACTCAATACATTTTCCCTCCTTACACCGTGCAACAATCCGCCTGTATGTACCCCTCGTCTTCACTCATTGCTTCACACTATATCATCTTCCACTTGCGACTGAAAGCTTTGTCACAAAACAAACCACCCTATTTTCTTCAGTTGAACATTGAACTTAATTTTCAAGAAATGATGTTTTGATATCTTATTGATAACGACCTAAATTACTAACTTGAATTTAATCTTCCTTTGTCAACGTTCTACATAAACACTATCATACTACTCTGTCTTCACAATGGGCCGCCATGTTTGGCGGCCTTCTATAAGGTCTTGGTTCTGTAACTCTGCTGTTTTCATGTAAACACAGATAACAGGAGACTTGTTAGCCTATAAAGAGGCTATCTACAATGCTGTTCCTCCGTGTCTGTAGTAAGGATTATATGTGTGTTTACTAAACGTGCCTAATTTCTTCGATGTCTATATCTAGTTTTTTCTGAATGCCTGAGCTGTGTCTATCTCTATCATGGGGTAATATAGTCCAGGATTCAGTTTGCTAGCGAAATAACTTTCCTACTTGTGTACTGATTCATTACCTCTTGTGATCTCAGTTCTTTATTTCTTATTACCTGGTCTTCTTGCATTTGAAACACATCTTCGTGACTGATTCTGTCGATCATCTTCAGTATTCTAAAACACCTGCATAAGATCCCAGTTACTTCAGCTGTATCTGCCTCGAGTAATGTTTCCAATTCATATTTCGGTATTCACGGGCCAATGTATCGATAATGCCTTGTGTAGTTCGTAAACATCATTCGGTTACCATAGATCTAAAAGTTTATCTTCACAGTAAATTTGATTGCATGATGGTAGATTTCTTCCCACCCAACTGCAGCAAGTTCGTGTCTGAGGTCAGACAAATTAACCCACTATACGTCGATTTACCACTGAGGAAGGGGAAAATAATTCTGTCTCTATATTTCCTGAATGTCGTAAAAGACGACTACAAGGGGTGGGAGGGGGGAGTGAAGGCAGGAAACTCTCGCAATCTTGTATCTAGTTTTCTAAAATATGGAACAAAAAAGGAGCTGATCAGGAAATGCTTATTCTCCTCGAAGGCTCAGGTTGGAGTGTCTAAACGTGTGTGGATGTAATCAAGAGGAGAAGAGAGGAGAGACAGTTACTATGTTTTGGGAAAGAAACCTAGATGTTCTGGATCTTGAGTGAAAAGAAGCTCAAGGGTAAAGGGGAAGCATGATTTGGAAACGTAATAGGAGTAAAGTCAGGGGTTGATGGGAGGACAAGACTTAAGGAAGGAGTAGCACTACTCCTGAAGCGGGAGTTGTGGTTGTGTGTGAAAGAGCGTAAGGAAGTGCATTCTAGACTGATATGGGTAAATATGAAAGAGGATGGCGAGAAATGGGTGATTACTAGTGTCTCTGCTCCTTGAAATGAGAAGAAATATCAAAGAGTCAAGTGTCTTGGGAGCAGATAAGTGTGTGTCAACAGTTTGATGTAACAAACCAGTATTAGCGATGGATGATTTGAATGCGAAGGTGAGTAATGTGGCAGTTGAGGGTTAAACTTTGGGATAGGGTACTCAGCATTATGAACGGAAATGGTGAACAGCTTGTGGAGTTGTGTGCTGAAAAAGCCTGGTGATTGGGAATACCGGTTTAAAAAGAGGGACTGTACACAAGTATACGTACGTGAGTAGGAGAGATGGTCAGCGGACATTACTGGATTACACATTAATAGACAGGCATGTATAAGAGAGAATTCTGGATGTACATGTGCTGAGAGGGACAGCTGGTGGGATGTCTGACCACTATCTTGCGGAGGCGAGGGTGAAGATTTGTAGAGGTTTTAGGAAAACAGGAAACAGTGTCGGAGACAAGAGTGGTGAGAGTAAGTGAGCTTGGAGAGAGACTTGTTGGGGGAAATACGAAGAGAGGCTGATTATAGAATAACAAAATGTAAGAGTAAATGAAGTAAGGCAAATAGGGATTAATAGGACGTATATAGAGAGGTAGTGCAAGCATGTGCGAGAGATGCATGTGGAATGCGAAAGGTAGGAGGTGGGCAGATTAGAAAGGATAGCAAGTGGTGGGATAGAGAAGTAAAGCTGATAGCTAAAGAAATAATGGAGAAATTTGGGTGGCGCTTACAAGGAAAGACTGGAAATGACTGGGTATTACACAAGAGAAAGCAGCAGAAGGCCAAGAGAAAGGTGCAGGGGCTTGAAAAAAAGAGGGCAAATGAGAGTTGGGGCGAGAGAGTATCAGTAAAATTTAGGGAGAATAAAAGAATGTTTAGGAAGGAGTTTAATAATGTGCGAAAAACAAAAGAACAAAAAGCAACATTGGTGAAGGATGCAAAAGGGGAAGTGATAACAGGTACTATGAAGTGAGGAGGAGATGAAGCAAATATTTTGGAGGACTATTGAATGTGTTTGATGATAGAGTGGCTAATGTAAGGTGTTTGAGCTGGAGTTGCATTCAAAGTGAGAGAGTCATGGAGAATGGTTTTGTGAAGAAAGAAGAGGTGGTAAAAGCCTCATACAAGATGAAATGTGGCAAGGCGGCTGGAGTGGATGATACTGCCGTTGAATTTATTAAGAAAGGGGGTGACTGTGTTGCTGATCAGTTAGGCAGGCTTTCCAATGATGTATGGATCACACTGAGGTGCATGAGGATTGGCATAATGCCTATATAGTGCTGCCGTATAAAGGCAAATGGGATAAAGTTGAGTGTTCAAACCACAGAAGTTTGAGTTTGTTTAGTGCAACTGGTAAACTGTATGGAAGGGTACTGACTGAGAGGGTGAAGGAAAGTACAGAGTATCAGATTGGGGAGGAGCAGTGTGGTTTCAGAATTGATAAAGGATATGTGGATCAGGTGTTTACATTGAAGAATGTGTGTGAGAAGTACTTAGAAAAAACGTATGAATTTATATACGTTATTTATGAATCTGAAGAAAGCATATGATAGGGTTAATAGAGATACTTTGTGGGAAGTCTTAAGAATGTAAAATGAGAGAATATTAGTTGCTAGAGGCAGGGAAAATTTTTCAGTAATGATGTAAGGCAAGTGTACGAGTAGGATGTTTATAGATGGGGTGGTGAAAGAGATGAATGCTAGAGTCTTGGAGAAAGTAGCGGGTATGCACACTGTAGGGGATCTGAGGGACTGGAAAGTGAGTCAGTTGTTGTTTGCTGATTACATAGAGCAGTAGTGATATATTTGGGCGTGGAACTGCAGAGGTTAGTGTCTTAGTTTGGATGGGTATGTGAAAGGAGAAAGTTGAGAGGTGAATGTGAATAAAAGCAAGGTTAACTAATTTAGCAGAGTTGAGGGACAGGTTGGTTGAGGTGTGAGTTTAAATGGATACCCGGGAGTGGAGATGGCATAAATGGAACCATGGAAGCAGAAGTGAGTCATGAGGTGGATGAGGGGGTAAAGGTTCTGGAAGCACAGAAGAATGCGTGAAAATAGTGATCGGTAACTGGGAGGCCAAAAATAGGTGTTTGAAGGTATAAAAGTCCCAACAATATTATACAGATGCGAGGCATAGGCTATAGATAAGACCGTGCGGAGGAGGGTGGATGTGTTGGAAGTGAAATGTTTGAGGACAATGTGTGGTGTGAGATGGTTTGATCAAGTAAGTAATGAGTGGGGTAACGGAGATTTGTGGTAATAAAAAGTGCAAGGAGGTTGTGCTGAAATGGTTTGGATAAGAAAAGAATGAGTAAAGAAATGTTGACAAAGAGGATATATGTGTCAGAGATGGAGGGAACAAGAAGCGGGAGACCAAACTGGAGGTGGAAGGATGGAGTGAAAAAGATTTTGAGCGATCGGAGCCTAAACATGCAGGACGGTTACAGGAGTGTACGGGATAGACTGAACTGGAATGAAGTGGCAAACTCGGGTCGACGTGCTGTCAGTGGACTGAAACACGGTATCTGAAGCGTCTGGTGTAAATCTTGAAAAGGTTTGTTGGGCGTGGTTGTGGAGAGGGAGCTATGGTGCAAGACACATGACAGCAAGAGAATGGATGTGAGCTGATGCGACTTTTCTTCATCTGCTCCTGGAGCTACCTCGCTAACTGAGGAAACGGCGGCCAAGTATTGGGAGGGGGGGGATCGATTTCTCATCGAGATGTCGAACACTTGGTACAGGGAACATTCTTCCAGTATACCAATCAGCCTGCTTCCCTTATCGTTACCTGTTACATAGTCCCACATGAAATCCCAACAGTCTCGCTATTTTTCTATCGACCAACATCTTTTCTTTCTTCATACATAACATAAAGCTGTTCTTAGCTTTTCTTCAGAAGTCTCTACACATCTCAACATACAATGAACTTTTCCTTTTGATTTCTAAACTGGACTTATACAGAATCATACAGGTTCCACGTCCGTCATTTCAGCTACGATGTCATCTCATTCTTTCTTGATGTAAAGAAGAGATCCAGAACCCTTTCTGCTTGTGGGTGAGGTTCTTCGAAAGTGAATCATATCTCCTGGTCTCGCTGATTCAATAAATAGAAGATTATCCACGATTCATTTCTAGCAATTATGTCGAATTTCTCGGTGTTCCCAAGTGCATTCAGTTCATCTCTCTTCAAAGTTATGCTTCACTCGTTTGTATAAAAGACTTTAAACTCAATGCTCGTTTTAGTGTTATCTTGTGAAGCAACAATCTCGACCCAAACTATTTGTTTATATGGTCCTGACTCGACCCAACCTGACAACCGACTGGTCATGACCTGACCTAACCTGATAACCGAATGGTCGTTTGTCCCAAACAGGTCGACGCCTGACTTGGCCTTAGTGGTACCAACATCCTGCTGAAGTCAGCTCAAGGATCCACAATGAGGATTTCGTCCTCAGCCTCGCAAATTTCCGATACGTTTATTGACACCTATGATTTTCCTCACAACGGTAGAGCTGGTGTCGCCCCTCAGAAGGATGCTGCATGTTAATAGCTTGTTGTTCCCATCTTTAGAATCATTCTACGAGTTTTTTGTGCTTATCTGTGGTATATTCAGATTAACCACCAGTGGCGCTATTCATAAGAATAAAGAACGCCACATAGACTACCTCGTCATCGGTGAAGTCGTCAAGCGTTTTTATGATGTCGATCTTGGCTCCTGGGTAACCTTATCGATGTCTCTTGTTTGGGACTTACACAAAACTCTATGATTGACTAATAGAGTCACCAACAAGCTCATCAAAATCTGTTTCATCTGAGGCTCGAAACCTGTTCTTCAGTTAGTATTGTTCACATAGACTGGAACCTCTTAACCTTTCCTATCAGAATACAATTCTTCAGTATCCTGATAGCAGGTTTGTACATAAACAATGAGTCTCTAAATTGTTTATCACTCAAAGCAACATTTTCTCCATTTCCTCATCATACACAGCATTTGTTGATATGTACCCGGCTATTCCTTCCAACACTTTAAACCTGCCTCTCAGGATATCTATATTCTTTGTTTTTGGTAACTTTGGAACTTTTCGTCTGGAGCAGAAACGTGACGTATATCAGTCTCCTCGTTTTCAGTTGTAAAAAGTCCTCTTGTGTAGATACAGAAACACTGGGGACGCAGGTTAATGAGCCGCAGACACCATTACCCCAGCTCAGGTCAACAACCTTCAGGATCCTCATGTGCTCTTAGGAGCGTAGCTGAGGCCTGGCGCTAGTGCTCAATGATCACAGCGGCCGCCTCTTCGGCGGAACTGCCTCAAGTTAAAGCCACAAGTTGAAAATTGAATTAGACGTAAGAGGTTACGTGTTAGCATCGCCAACTACATAGATATCGGCAAAAGATCCCTTGCAACAGGTAATAATTCTTCCTCTGTAGACCCTAATTAGAAAACGAGTTTTCAGAGAAGCTGATAAATATGTTTAGCTCTTCTGTTAATGGAATATATTTACGAGTTCCAATGCCCTTGTTCCTTATGGCCACAATATCTACTAAAAACTCTTCAGTTACTCTACTGATTACTCTCTCTGATCTAATATACACATGTTTCCCTGCATCTAATGATATATACGCACTGTGGATACATGCATGTCTTTACATATAATTATCATAGACAGTTATGATATACGTGAAGAGTGAGGGACACAAATACTTACATGCAGGATGTAGGGAGTCACTCCCATTGCAGCCATTCCGAAGACTATCATACATCCCATTCCGGAGGTCCTGATGGGAGTTGGGAAGATCTCAGACGTCATGACAAAGATGGCATACAACCCCTGTGTGCAGGATAGCTTCACCATCGACATCGTGGTGAGGAGCAGCCACTCGCCTGAGGCAGAACAGAGAGAAATTATGAAAGTCTTTGCCCTCTGCAGTCCTGAATGTTTTCATTATTTAGTATCCTGTTAACGGTACAACCCATGAGCACGACCCTACCAGGCTATACGACCTTTGGGGGCACCTTCCCGGCCGGCCTGTATCCCTTATGATTTCCATCACAGTGCTATTTAGATGACACCCTCCCGAGACAGCCAGCGTTGTTAATTTCCAAATCATCTTGTAAGTGATGTGTCGTGTCCTGAACGTTACCATCCTGCACCCTGCCACAGTAGGTGTGGCACAACCAACCATGTTGTGTTGTGAGCTGCTAACGCTACAGGCGCTGGTCGTGTTCACATCTCTTAGCCCGTAGTTGCACTCAAAAATGCGACGAAGGCTTCAAATAACTCCCCTGCAACTGGACTTTGTAGCTTCCACAAAAACTTCCCAACAGTAATCCAAGCACTCTCGGACATCTTCATTTACTAACTAAACAAAAAAATCCCAAATTTCGAGACTTACCAGCATACCACACACCTTACAACCATGCAACACCTCTTCCTCCCCTTCTCCCATCCCCTTATATTTCTATCGTCATCTATTTCCAAAACCCAGAAAATCTGCTCTGCATCAGCATCACCTACACCACATAGCTTTAGACACAATCACTCCACTGCTAAAGTGCATATGAAGTTCACTAAACATATCCATCCATCGCTCCTCACCCCGACCTGTTGCCAACAGACATCAACAAAGCATTTGATTCTGTTCTCCGGCACATTCTCATACAAAAGATATTTGATAATATCCTCTATAGAAATTACAATGAAATGGTTAACCATTTTCATAACTGACCGACAAGTCAGTCATTCACAATGACTTCACTTTCCAAAATATTAAACCCTACAATAGAGTTCTACAAGGTGCATCTCTTTCTCCAACCCTCTTCGATATCTTCTCACACGACCTCCCAATACCCTCAACAGGCCACACTGTTGTAAAGTCCTTGCATATGCAGATGACCTCACAGTCATATCATACCATCCAGACACTAATTAGGTAGCAACAAACATGCAACATTGTATCACTCAATTAAAACATTGGCTCATTCGAAACAGACTGTATGCATCGACCCAGATATCCATCGTTACATCTTAACTCCGGACAAACATAGATCTAACCTACATTTTCCCATAACCCATAATCACTCGAAAGAATCCCAACCATGCTGGATATCACGTACTAAAGAAACATGACATTAACTTCCCACACCATAAACATCAACACAAAGCCCATAAACATACTAAACTCCCTCAGATCACTTATTAGTACCAGTTTTGGACGGCGGGAAAGATTCCTTCTTCAAACAATTCCTCTACTCCAGCTTAAACTATGTTTCGCCCGCCTGGTCGTCCACCCCTTTCACAAACAAACATCACAAAACTGCGAACCACACAAAACAAGGCTCTCAAAACAATCACTAGCTGCCTTGCAACCACAAGTATGCAACATCTACGCATGAAGCAAGTATTTCCAAAATGAATTCCCTTCAATATGCTCGGCATCCAAACCACATCATAATCAACCACAAGTCCCAAAGGAGAAATAGATAAGCACTGGCCCATGCCTCAAACGTTAGCAATCTGTATTTACACATTCCTCCTTCCCTGACAACTGTGACATACACACAGTAATGACTCAACATGCCCAAATCATCCGCCCTTCCCAGCCAGAGTTAAACTCTACCCCGCTAGACATCCATCTGAAACTAGATTCCCTTGGTGTGTAGGAGTGACATTCTCGTGAGCGTTTGAAACGCTACCCAGCCTCACAACACTATATCACAACGCATTCAAGACAATGATTTACCTTTCACACTCAAGACAGAACACTTGCTACTCATCTCTCCTGAACTGATCTCACAGAGGGTTGTGTATGATGTACATATGCATAGAACAGTGTTGTGCATGATGTCTAGAAGCATGAGGCAGTGGGTTGTGCATGACGTCCAGAAATATATAGTATTGGGTTGTCCATGATATACGGAAGCATGGGACAGTAGATTGTGCATGGTGTTCAGAGGTATGTGGCAGTTATTTGTGCATGATGTACAGAGGCACTGGTCAGTGGGTTGTGTATGCTGTGGAGGCAGCGAAAGAAGCAAAAAGAATGTCTATGGGAACACTGACTCGTGGTTCATGTCAGCAAGTAATACAAATAAATATGGAATGATAGAGTTGAGAAATGCAAGTGTGCAAGGGGAGTGCACCAATGTTTCTCCTGATGGTAATGTAACACTCGAGAGGGCCAACTCACTATGGAGACGACCCTCTTGCCACTGGGACGTGAGACAGCCTTACTGTGGGTGCAGAACGGCGCGGCAGTGCAGAAGACGGCGACAAGGAGGATTGAAATCCAGGTCGTCACCCGTCGACCCAGGTAGTCAACCATGGTCCAGCCCAGAAAGTTACTCGGGATCTCAAACACTGAGAGAATAAAGTGGCTGAGGAAGTAGTTGCTGGGCATGACGTTGATCCCCAGGAGGACGACGCCGTAGATGATGAAGCAGCAGAACCTGAGAGGATGAGCCAGACAGAGGTCATAGTGGCGCGCTGCACACTCACACACACACACGCACGCACGCACACACACACACAACATGGCTGAGATATATACATCATATTATCGTGCAAGGGGCCGGTTCTGGAAAACATACTGAACCATGGGGCAGTAGGTTGTGTGTGATGCACAGAAGAATGGGGCAGTAGGGTGTGCATGATGCACAGGAGAATGGGGTAGTAGGTTATGCATGATGCACAGAAGCATGGGGCAGTAGGTTGTGCATGATGTACAGAAGAATGGGGCAGTAGGTTGTGCATGATCCACAAAAGCATGGGGCAGTAGGTTATGCATGATGCACAGAAGAATGGGGCAGTACGTTGTGCATGATGCACAGAAGCATGGGGCAGTAGGATGTGCATGATGCACAGAAGCATGGGGCAGTAGTTTGTGCATGATGCACAGAAGTATGGGGCAGTAGGTTGTGCATGATGCACAGAAGCATGGGGCAGTAGGTTGTTAATGATGCACAGAAACATTGGACAGTAGGTTGTGCATGATGCATAGATGCATGGAGCAGTAGGTTGTGCATGATGCACAGAAGCATGGGGCAGTAGGTTGTGCATGATGCACAGAAGCATGGACAGTAGGTTGTGCATGATGGACAGGGGCATGGGGCAGTAGGTTATGCATGATGCACAGATGCATGGGGCCGTAGGTTGTGCATGATGCACAGAAGCATTGGTCAGTAGATTGTGCAGGATGCACAGAGGTATGGGTAGTAGATTGTGCATGATGCACAGAAGCATGGGTTAGTAGGTTGTGCATGATGCATAGAAGCATGGAACATTGAGTTATTCATGCTGTACTGAGGCACGAGACAGTAGGTTATGCATGACGCAAAGAAGCATGGGTCAGTAGGTTTTGCATGATGCACAGAGGCATGGGGCAGTAGGGTATGCATGATGCACAGAAGCATGGGTCTGCAGGTTGTGCATGATGCACAGAAGCATGGGGCAGTAGGTTGTGCACGATGCACAGAAGAATGAGTCAGTAGGTTGTGCATAATGCCCAGAGGCATGGGTCAGTAGGTAGTGCGTGATGCACAGAGGCATGGTCTAATAGGTTGTTCATGATGCACAGATGCATGAGGCAATAAGTTGTGCATGATGCATAGAAGCATGGAGCACTAAGTTGTGCATAATGTGCTGAGGCATGGGAGAAGAGGCTGTGTATGATGCACTGAAGTATAGCTCAGTAGGTTGTGCATGATGCACAGAGGCATGGGTCAGTTGGTTGTGCATGATGCCCAGAGGCATGGGTCAGAAGGCTGTGCATGATGCACAGAAGCATGGGGCAGTAGGTGGTGCATAATGCACAGAAGCATGGGTCAGTAGGTTGTGCATGATGCACAAAAGCGTAGGGCAGTAGGTTGTGCATGATACCCAGAGGCATGGGTCAGAAGACTGTGCATGATGCACAGAAGCATGGGTCAGTAGGTTGTGCATGATGCACAAAAGCATTTGTCAGTAGGTTGTGCATGATGCACAGAAGCTTGGGGCAGTAGGTTGTGCATGACGCCCAGAGGCATGGGTCAGAAG
>JAUTXX010535314.1:0-10845 GCA_032273605.1 Panulirus laevicauda | reverse complement strand
GTGTATATCTTTCTTTTTATTTTCTCTTCTGATGTCATATGCTTACTCTCGCAACCTCCTTTGTCCACAAACATTATCCATTCTCAAGCCGCCAGCTTAAAACGAGATTAAACTGCTCCCTGACGTGCGAGGACTTACTGCCCACTCGGGGCTGCCAAAGATCGCAATCACCTCTAACGAGAGGCATCGTTCTGTGTGGCAGGAGTCTCCGATTGGCTGATGTGTTTTGACAGCCAATCACAGTCGTGTCATTGGTATAGCACATCCTGGTCGTATGTTTGTGTTGCGGGTTTTGTAGCTGGAAATCCTTACCCCTCTTGTATCATCACTTTCTAAACGTAGGGACAGAAGAAAGAGGAGAGAGGGGATTTTCCCTCGTGAGTCGGGGTGGGAGGTTCCATACTTCCCGACGCTACTTCGCCAGGGCGGGAAAAGGCGAGCTTGTAGAAAACGTCTAACCCAGCGTTCGTGTGGTACCCATTTGCCGACCGTACACCCCTAAAGGTGAGGATGAACGATTGAGTGAGCTGTGAGATTCGTGGCTAGAAACGCTAACCTCTCTACACCAAGGTTGAGTGTGCGTGCTTGCAAGTGCATGTGTGCGGCTGCCCGTGCGTGCAGCACAGCACGCTCGTGCATAATAAACTTGAGAGAAGTTGACCACAAACTAGAAAATAGATATTGATTCTCAGAGACGCGAGGATATGAAACTTAGTCCTCATGTTGTCGTGGTCGTGATTGACGAAGGAAACCTCCCAGCCCGGCACCGTTGTCGCTGTGTTGCTGTGAGGCTGAGCGACGGAGGAAGTCGTACACACCCCCGTCGCAGGAGGAGGGAGGGAGGGAGTGGAGTGTTGGTCATATGGGCTGGGCCTGGGGTGACTACCCTGTCCTGGGTGGAGACAACATTCCACCTGGCCTCCCTCATTGTTTCCAAGGGCCAGGTCGCCGAGGACCGACCAGTGACAAAGAAGGAAACCGAATGCTACATTAGACCAAAGAAAACGCGATCAATTTTCCTGTATATTTTCTCCCCAAGCTTATGTGGCATTTAGTCGTCCTTGTTGATAGAGACATTATATTCAGGTCAGGGAGCGTGCCGGTAGCTCGTCTCGTACCGCCGGAGCTACAGCAACCGGCGGATGTTGTAGGAGACACCCATTAATTTAGTCTACAACAGTAAAATTACTGCATAACAAACACGGAGCGCGTTCGGTTCCCACGGAGCGTCCTAGTCCAAAAGTAGCATCAGTAACCCGTCGACGAACGCAGTGAACAGCTCTTATCCCGGCTTAGCTACTTTAGTTCCTGTTTCAGCACACACACACACACACACACACACACACACACACACACAAGCGTGAAACTGCCTCCTCGTACAGTAGGTAATTACAAGGCCTTCGCGGTATAGTGGTTAGCGTTGCTGACTATGAATGAGCGTGAGCACGCACGGGTTTGAATCCTGGGCGCGGCAGTCGGCCCACAACCAAACCAGGTGCTCATCCTCCCTTTGAGGTTGGTTGATTAAAGTATACCCGGCTCATATGTGTGTATACAAAGACACAGAAGGGGGTATAGACATGGCACACATACACACACACACACACAAGGTTAAGAGACGGGGCAACACGAGTGTAAAACTTTCTCCCCCGTAACATAAAAGTCACAAACAGTAAACACACGCACCAATGCACACACAGTGTACCGGGAGTGTATCAAGAAGTAGTCACCAAAGTAATTTACCAGACTACTCCCACACACACACACTTCAACCCAAACCTACAGTTTATCATCATTTTTTTTCATCGTAAAACTACACCTTCCTCTCGACCCCCCTTACCTCTCTCCCTTGTGTTTCCCTCCTATCCCAGCCATGCAATACAAGGAAGCTTTAGCTCGTTACAAGGAGCAGCTGCTGCAGATCGTCCCAACCCAGCTTATCAGCAAGAAGCCTAAGACAGTGTGACTCCTGCCGGTTCATTGGCACCGAGCCAAGCTTTTATAGGTCATGAATCTCTAGGTCAGCAGCTGGGACTGTTGGACAGCTGCTGGGACCGTTGGACAGCTGCTGGGACTGTTGGACAGGTGCTAGGATTGTTGGACTGCTGCTGGGACTGTTGTACAGGTGCTAGGACTGTTGGATAGCTGCTAGGACTGTTGGATAGCTGCTGGGACTGTTAGACAGGTGCCAGGACTTTTGGACTACTGCTGGGACTGTTGGACAGCTGCTAGGACTGTTGGACAGCTGCTGGGACTTTTAGATAGCTGCTGGGACCATTGGATAGCTGTTGGGACTATTGGACAGGTGCTAGGACTTTTGGACTGCTGCTGGGATTGTTGGACAGCTGCTGGGACTGTTGGACAGCTGTTGGGCAGGTGCTAGAACTGTTGGACTGCTCCTGGGATTGTTGGACTGCTGCTGGGACCGTTGGATAGCTGCTGGGACTGTTAGACTGCTGCTGGGATTATTGGACAGCTGCTGGGATCGTTGGCCCGCTGCTGGGACCGTTGGCCCACTGCTGGGACTGTTGGTTCACCGATGGGACTGGGTCAGCTACAACAATAGTACGTAGTGATCACCACGACTGTCCACAACGCAGAACAGTTGTCACGTGACGGGGGTAAACCACCGATGCTGACACAGAACACCGTTGTCACGTGACAGTCACTGGTCACTGTGGCGTTTAGGAGGACGCCCGGCAGACGTTCGGTGATTGGTGTTTACCGAAGACTAACATATGAGGTACGTGTATCACCTGTTATATTCTTGGCATGGGTCCTGGAGTACGTAAGATGCCAGACCGACCATGTCTGTCATTCAGTACCCATGTGACACGTGTGTGTGTGTGTGTGTGTGTGTGTGTGTGTGTGTGTGTGTGTGTACGGGCAAAAGGGGGGATGGGGGTGGCTTTCTCTAACCCTCCCTCGGATGTACTGGAAGAACCAGTCGAGCAGAAGAAGAGAAAATTAATACATCAGACGCCATCAAGAGACTTCGTCTCCATGATGGTAGTGTGTATAGGCCGCGACTTCTTCAACAACAAGGGGGCCATCAAAGCCCCTGGGTGGCGGGGGTGATGAGCGGTGAAGCCCAGCTCGTCCATCCGCTGTCTCAGCGGAAGTTTGATAGGCCTTCGTCAACCCCACGAGCACGTAAGTATACGAGTCTTGAGAACGACGATACGAGTACGAGTCCTGAGGTACGACGGCCTCTCCTTTGACCCTCAACGGTCAGGTGAAAGGTCATACCCGTAGCGAAGGTGCCGAGGAAAACCTGTGTACAGTTTAATGATGCTATTAATAATGATTATAATGGCGGTACAGATATTCAAGACGTGGGTGTATTTTCATGAGAACGTACGACGCTCGTGGTCCAAGAAGCCTTCAGTGAAGTAATCCCTTTACACAGCTTTATGATAAGTTTGTTGTTGTTTAAAGGTCAGTCAGGCCTGAGTCTGGCCTGGCAATGTCCTTTGTCTTCAAACAGCCCCTCACATTCCAGCCTCCACCTTTTAACCCCTGGTCACCGGTGGGCCTATCACATGGATGCGCACGGTGAGCTCCCCAGTGTTCTGCTGTATGTAACGGGAGAACCATAGGCTGGTCTTCTCGACGAACTCAGTGGGAGGTTATGCACGGGGCCATGCGCTGGGTGTAACAACTCCCACCACAACTAATGTGACTTATCGGTGTACTTTCTCGTAAGCTGGTCATGGGAACGACGCGAGATCGTATGTGTAGGTATACTACGCCAGAGGTAAAAAAAAAAAAATCTCCCGTGGGACGTTTGGCGAAGTATCAAGCGACAGGAGTCTTATGCTTGGGAATGGACGTTTTGGGGTTGGTTTAGCCTCGGACTGAAAAAACACACACACCGGGAATGCAAGGATTGGTGGGCTATCTTTAGGTTGAGGCCTATCGACTGCCAGGGGTCAGTAAGGCCATAAACGTCGGGTTATGACCAAGAACTCAAAAAAAAGGGGGAAATTGAACAGCAACAAGACAATGGTGACTCAGAGCACTCATCT
Organism: Panulirus laevicauda; assembly: GCA_032273605.1. Lineage (NCBI taxonomy): Eukaryota > Metazoa > Arthropoda > Malacostraca > Decapoda > Palinuridae > Panulirus > Panulirus laevicauda. The sequence goes on along the minus strand of JAUTXX010535314.1, from coordinate 6,817 downwards.
TGGCCGTAGACCCGCATGGATAATGGATGGGTGTTCAGCACATATTTCGTGGGGAGGCATTGGACCTGACATACCAGAGGGATGAGGATGTGGGCCAGGCCAGGTGCCAAGTGTCAGGGCTCAGTGGTCCCACGCAGGTGTTCTCACGCCTTACTGACTGCCTACCACCACTACCACCACCACCACACGTTTCTGACCATCGTTTCCGAACGTGAGATTTGCACCCAAGAGGTGAAGCCATCCGCTCATGAAGCTGCACGGGAAATTAATCTAACGAAGCGAAGGTATATCTGATATACCCACATCTCCTGTAATTCCGCTGCACGACACAGTAAATGGGCTTCATATCGCCTTAACTTTCGGTTCATCTTGGAAACCAAAGGTCACACAGAGAGCTCACTGTGCCTCCAAGAACCTCGGGGTTCTATTGATATGTTGGAGTCTTCTCTCCTGAACTGTTACTCCGATTATACAAAGGACTGAGCCTTCCCCATGTAGACTATTGCTCTCTTTTACGAGACCCCTCATATCTGAGATGGTTCCACCTTTTACGAGACAGAGTCGAGTCTGAAGCAATTCGAATCATCAACTCCCTCAGTATAACCTCATCTCTACCCATTTTTTTTTTTTTTCTTTTTACTTACGCTGCACTTTTAGTTCTCTTTTTCCTCCTTGCATATATTACTCCGGTTTCTCCCCCCAACAACAACAACAACAAAAAGTGGCTGCTTGCGTTCTTCAGCCTTTAGCTAGGTCACTTAGACGGGAAACATTGATTACTATGGAGCCATTGGCATCTCAAGGATGGACCGTTGTACACCGCAAGTCCAAGAAATCCTCGCTCACTTTACTTCAGGAAAAAGACACCTCTGCAATATGAAGACGTTGCTCAGACCATATCTCATTATTGTCTTCATCACCTCCGAGGCTATTATACCTTAAGTACTCATGCCTTAGTTGTCAAACATGTTTTGCACTCATTCCTTAAGTTGGTTATATTCCTTAAGTTGGTTATGCCTAAAAAAAGAAGAAAAAGATTAAAACGCAATCAATACTAATAAGAATACTTCATCATTTTCAGCAAAAATACACTGTTTCGCCGTTCTGTTACATCAGCTTTGACTGGAAGCCTTGAAAACTAAATCCACAGCTTTGGGGACGGTCATAGCTGCACTGTAAATGATAAACGAACGTCACTTTATGAGAAAGTACTGGAGGGACAACTTAGCCGCTAGGCCAAAGCGCCATGACGGCGGACTGGCCATAGCAATAAAGTACGAGTAAAAAAGGAACATTGTCACTAGACTGGAACGACAGCCTATCCCACACTGGCCGAAAATAGCACTGGAATTGCCTGGTAATGACATGCCGGCCATTATTGACGTTGGTAATAAGTCTATTACGAACTTTGGGGCATTCATGGCCCCTAACTAGGTCGGGTCACGAGGGCTGTTATGAGCGTTGTGGCCCATTTGTCGTATTGCAAACCAAACATTGGTTGTGTTATTGTGAAACTTGTCCTCTTGAGCACGACGGTACGAGCCTTGGCTATGATGTCCTAGCTACTCATGGTACGCCGTCATACCAAAGAGTCGTACCGTCGTGCTTAGTTGTCGTACCGACGTGCTCAAGGGTCGTACCGTCATGCTCAGGTGTCGTACCGTCGTGCTCAAGGGTCGTGCAGTCGTGCTCAAGGGTCGTGCAGTCGTGCTCAAGGGATCAAGGGTACTTAGTGCTTCGGTGTTCGGATCTCATCTGTAAGTCGAGTTTAGTCACGACGAGGAAGAGATTTTGTATTCGCTCTCGAGTGTTTACTCCTCGTAGCGTCGAAGATATACTTCGCGTTACCCAGGTCATCAGGGACGCAGCTGCTGGGTCTGAGATAAACTGAAAGGACGAAATATCAAGGGAAAAGATCAAGCCTGACTGGCGTCTTTACCGTAATAGTTTGGCTGCCGGATGATGAATTAGATAATGACACAAAGTACATGGGAAAAACCAAGAATTTGAATGGCACGGTGAAATATACATTGTATATTTTTCCTCAGCCGTTCAAATTATTGGCTTTCATTGTATCCATTAAAGATCGACTTATATTACGTATGTTATTTCGTGTTTTGCTTTATACCTGCAGGGCATCCAATTACGACTTCAGTGGCTTGGCGAATATGAAGTGTAATATGAAAACTAGATGCGACTATAGGCACAAGTGTGATCTTACATGATTCGAACTCCCGCCCATTTTACCCTCAACTTTTGTTTGTGTGGATTGTAATTGTTCTTAGTTATCTCGTGATGAGAGTGAGTAAAGTCGTGGGATTTAAAGTTTGTTTGGATGTTCAAGATTAAAGTTATGACCTGTTAAGTTACAGTTTGATTCGTTCTGCAGTTTCAGTTGATGAAAAAGGAAGGAAATGCGTATGACACTCTTTTTCATAGAGAGCAAGACCTCTTCCATTTTCTTTACCCGTTCTTATTGTTCCTCACTCTCTCAAAATGAGGGGTTTAACCATCGCTTTATTCACTATGTCATTAATAGTGTCAGGCCAGCAGAAGACAACTTCTGGCTGTAGAGTTGAAACGAGACCCGATGCAAGATGATCCGACCCTTGAGCACGATGGTGTACTGTCCTTGAGTACGATGATCCGACCCTTAAGTACGATGGTACGATTATGTGATGTGTTATGATGATCTGGCCTTTCGCCTGATCTTTAAGGTTCACGTAAAAGGCAAGGGTATCATACCCAACTTTTGTACCGTGGTGATCAAAAGGTTAAGATTAAAACAGTTTGAATACATCATATTTTTTTTTCATAGGGAATTAACACTCATTTATAGGAAGTGATAAACCAGCCAAATACCGTTCATTGCGGTTGTGACAATGACAAATATTATTGTTCAAGACACTCCAGTCAGTCACAACCACGTCCATTAAGAAACGAAAACGTATGTGTAATGGTGAATGATATGTATTTATTGCATGACTTTCCCGTACGATATTCCAGCAGTTGAAGAGTAACATTTAAAGTCAATTTCTAACCATTTTCCCTCCTGTTGCTAATTACAGACTTGATTCATTTAGCTTTTTCGTTGTCTCACCTCAAACCTTTCTTTATGGCAGTTATGATACATTCTAAATCACTTTTCTCTGTGATTACTATTTTATGTGTTACGGGGGAGAAAGTTTTACACTTGTGTTGCCCCGTCTCTTAACTTTGTATATGATTGTGTGTGCAAAGAGGAGGAGAAGGAGCGACCGGCCCACGATTATTACAGTTTTTAGGAAGGTGTGACGTGGCACATTGTGTTACTTGGAGATAGGCTGTTGTGGTGTTACATTCAGGCTGTTGTGGTGTTACAGAACGTTACATAGGGGTTTTGCTGTGTTGCAGCGCAAGTGTGTTACCGTTGGTCATAGCGTCATGCTGGAGGGGGCGAACATATGGAGCTGGGCTTGTGTTTCTGCAGATGCCCAGTCAGAAACACGTATAGCAGGTGCAACATGTGTTCCCGTAGACTGTGTTATGAGTGAGAACTATGTTGATATTCCAAACCATAAGAAGCCTCGAGGAATGGAAAAAAAAAGCTTGCCAGTTCTTGCAACACATCAATAAGTTCCACTGACTCAACACAAAAGGCAAGGTTGGTGAAGTCGAGTTACTAAATAATGCCTTACATCAAAATACGATGAAAGATTATTTCTCACTCTCTCCCACGAACGAATTTGGACAATTATCAGTTAATAACTGATCCAGAAAAAAAGAAAAGAAAATTAAAGCCATTCGTACCAGGCATGCAACGTGAATATGAAAGTACATGAATTTCGCATTCAACAACCGTAGCGAAAAAGAAAGTCGTCTTATATCAATAAATACTGGAAATTCTCAAAGAAAAATGACAGATTCATACTTAGACATCACCCAGCCTAACAGAAGTGAGGCAGGATCTGTTGTTATGCCATACGTGTGTAACACTTCTTTACGGCAACATCAGCGAATTTCAAAGCCATTGGCTGGTGGACCAATCGGAGCTCAGGAATTTTAAAAAATATCCCTTTAATATTTACCGCATTACACATACAGAAATGTTCACCAAGTCTAATACAACACATTGATAATATATACAAGGCTTGTAGTGTGTCGTTAGAATTATCTTTAAACTCCATAAGGTGTTAAAGATTTCTCGGATGGCGCCTGAAATTTGACCTTGGCAGCCATATTGACCCGGCAATTGATAGTCCTAGGCAATCGTTAAGCCTATATTCCAAATAATCGAACCTTCATATGCTTAATTCCATTGCGTCCTCACCACCTCTTTATGTTTAATCTCCAAGCATAAACAGCTACCTCCCGCTTTGAGGTTCAGCTTCAAGAAGAATTTGTACTTCTTCTTCCACATTTTTATCCTATAAACTTAAAGATTATGTGTTTTATCTTTGCCTATTACGCCTCGTTATGCTTTGATTGGAAACGCTTGCCTCTGGCTATTCATTTCGAAAGAGATGCAGTTAGGTTTTATTTAATAGCCAATGGATTAATGCTGTCGTGACTTAAGCACACGAGATTCAGCCATTATGAAATAATGGATTTCTTGTTATCCACTACTGTTTTCAAGGATGTTATCAACTACTGTTTTCAGGGATACTTTGTGATATGTGAGCAAATATTTTTTTGAGAGAAGGGAATTACAGTATTAGTAGTGAGGCTTGTATAGTTCAACGAGGAAGGAACATCCTCTTGTGGCTTTCCTTGTTCATGTAAATCAGTTCAAGCGTCACTGGAGGAGAGGATGTGCGAAACTCTATCTTCGTTCCTTGCTTCAAGAACTGGGCTTGGAGAGAACACGCTGAGTGGTAGCTTCTTTTGGTCTTTGTAATAACATAAAGATGACTGCTAGTGCAGGCATAATGACTATACCAAATTAGCGTTTTGTGTTGCCTTTTTTTATCACGGTAATTAGTATTTTTTTGATGAGTTGGCGTTGAGGCAGAACCGCGGTGAATGATATTATCGTACTGTTGGCAGCAGTGGTCAGCGAGGTGTGGTAACACTGCAGGCCTCGGCTGCCCGCGGCTCACCGCCCTCCATGGCGTTCACCTGACGTCACACCACTCGCCAATGACGTCAAGCGACTTCTCTTTATTCAAAAACCCTAAAAAGCTCAGTCACCATTCCCTGACGAGACGTGGAATTGTCAGTCAACCCCGGGCATGGACTCAGTGCGACACAGCGGCCGTGAATTTGACATGGCGCTTCTAATGGACAGGTATGGATGAAGGAGAGAAAACCTCCCAAGAGTACGACGTGTGAAGCTGTCGTTGCGCCACTCATACTGCGTCCTGACTCGTCAGGGGTCAGGAGAGGGGTCAGAGGACAACGTGCAACATCCCTGCCATTCATCAAGTGATTTGTAAGATTTTTAAACCACTGAATACTACGGCACTGCGACCTTTTGAGCACGAAGCTGCGACCTTTCTTTGGGCACGAATTGTACAACCCACGGTTATGGTGATGTGGCATTTTAACCCGACCCATTATGGGTGAGATCAAAAGTAACGCCATCGCACTCAAAGGGTCGAACCTTCGTGCTCAAGTTTTTAACGTTTCACATTCTCATGTTTCCATTTCCTGTGGGTATGAGAGAGATTAGTAACTTCATTCCTGTGATGAAGTGGAGTTGCAGAAGTTGTTTTTGGATTTCCATTAGTGTGCCGGGAAGTTTCAACCATCAAGCCATGAACCTTCCACCTTTCCTTAGACACACAACCTCTCGCATGAGTAGCACCTTATTCATTTGACGTAGAAATGAATAAACGTCGTAATTCGATAGTTAAGTATGTGTTTCCGTTGGCAAGACACTCTATAGGTGCATCACAAGAGTCCAAAAGTCTAGGTTTAGGTCAAATGAAAATGCTACAACAGGAACCAATCATCAACATTCACTTGTTTCTCCCTCACCCAATGATATGGTTCGAAACCTTCGGTAAGATACCAAACCAGAGTTTGCCAAACCAACCAAGTTGACCATCATCCTATTTTCTAATGATATCAAAAAAGTTTGAAAGAAAATGTGTAAATGGTTTTCAGTTTTTGTACATTTGTTTTCGTGCCTAAAAGCGCTGATTAACCATCAGGTTCTATCTAGAGCTTTACAATATTCCCACAAAATTAATCAGTCAATCCAGTCATATCGCAACAATGCTTCACTGTATAAAGCTTGTTTAAACAAAGATTAGCAACGTATATCATGATGTGCTTTTTGTTATCGCTTTGTCATAAATGTATATAAATAGCGGGCGGTCAGGCGGGGAGGCCAGCGGTGGGAGCTGGGTGAGGGCGAGCGTGGGGTGGTGCTCAGACGGGGAAGAACACAAGGCTGCGGCCACCATCTATCATCTATCATTACTCTTTTATTACTCTATTATTACCAATTTATTTGAGTCGATCAGGTGCACACATCCCCGTTGCATCACTCGAACACATCTTCAACTCGACTCCAGTGTGTTAAAGGAAGGAAAAGACTTCCAGACTTGTAAAAGTGCACATTTTCCAATTTTTTTTCCCCTTTAATGATATATTTGTATGTGTTTGAAGGAGGAACATGGAATACAGTACATTCCACATCTGTTAAGATGATGTAGGGGTGGAAATACCATAAAGTAAGCAAGCATGCAATATTTGTATTTTATGATAGTGAGAGAGAGAGCATGGATGAGTAAATAATCTAATCAAGGTCATTTTCTCTCTCTCTCTCTCTCTCTCTCTCTCTCTCTCTCTCTATATATATATATATATATATATATATATATATATATAT
>JAUTXX010535303.1:0-10845 GCA_032273605.1 Panulirus laevicauda | reverse complement strand
ATGTATAGGTATGTATATGTGCGTGTGTGGGCGTTTATGTATATACATGTGTATGTGGGTGGATTGGGCCATTCTTTCGTCTGTTTCCTTGCGCTATCTCGCTAACGCAGGAGACAGCAACTAAGTATAATAAATAATAAAATATTATTATTATATACATATACTTGATCGCTGTTTCCCACGTCAGCAAGGTAATGCCAGGAAACAAAGACCTATCCACTCATATACTTTGTAAGTAACCAGTGACTACCACTCTTGTACAATGAGATCCAATGACCTTAACCTTTGCCCCCCTTAGTTTGAAACTTTAATCTGGCAAAGACCTTTCCATGACGTATTCAAGGTAAAGTCTAGTCCATATCCTGCCACCAAGTCATACAACATTTAGCACAAAAGATCAGGAAGCACACAAACAAGCATGGATGCATCAATGCATAGACAAAGGCAAACCAACATCGTTTCCACTATCTGTTGCTTCACTATTCTCTGATTCACTTATCAAGTGTTCATAAAAAATAAGCAAATAATGCAAAGATAATAAGTCCCAAAAACCATGGGGCAAAAGTGGGATATCACAAACAAGTGGCAGCAAAAAAATTATGAAATAAGGTACATGGTATATCAGCTTTCTGTTCATGGTTGTTGTTTTGTATATTTCTAAATGGCTTTGCTACATTCACAAATCATTTTCCATGATTCTCTTTGTGAGTATGATGATTAATATTTCACTATGTACTTGTAAAACATGTGGTATAAGTAAAAATCATCACTCGAGATGTAAACGCTATCTATCTATACCTCTGACACTTGTTCTCTTCTGGAACTCCCTCAAGGAGGTGGCCATGGTAACAGTCTCCTTAACTAGTAAACTCCAGTACTAAATAATACTAAGAAATAAAGAATATTTAGAACTTTGCAGCATTTGTTGTGTCCATCTTATATCACAATTAGTGATGAACCAGAGGTCAACTGTCATAATACTAATTCATGACATATACAGTCCCCATTCTATAATATAACGTAGTGCTTGTCATTCTGCTGTGAGGATAAAAAATTATGGCAGCATGAATACATGACAGGATTTTCAGTACTGTGTACCCCAGGAAATCATGACTACATCCTTCCACAAGTAAGTGAAACCCCTGCATTCTATCCTTATTTCATATTCAGGAACAGCACTGGTAGAGAATAACACTGATAGCTTTAGAAATATTACACTACTTATATTAGTAGAGAGTGGCCAGCAAAATTGGAGAGGATACTGGAAGTCTTTTTTCTCTTGAAATATCAAAGCTCTTTACAATTACTTTTTTATCAAACCCCTCTGCCACTCCAGGATTTGAAAATGGTCTCCTTTAAACATAATCCTGCTAAAATCAACAATTCTTGTATTTCTCATTTCTCATATTATTCTTCCTCGTCACTTATGTCAACCAACAAACTAAATATCTTCTATTGGGTTTACTGAGTTACCATGTATACATGACCTGCAAGTTGATGGCCATTCACCAGTAAAGGTGGCTGCATAAAGAAACGATTTTTTCATGCCTTCTCGGCAGCAAAAGAGACCCCTTTAAATTTTTATAGTTAAAAAGTCAGCTGAATACATGAAATGAAAAAATGAAATCACTACGATGATACAAGTAATCCTCTAACTAGAGGTTTATCAGATGATAATGGGAGCAGTTTAACGCTTAATCCTAGACTAATTTGATTTCTCTTGTAGCAATGGATTAACAATGTTAGGGGAAATAATTCGTTTCAAATGTGGCTAAATACATTTCTTCAATAAGGGTGTTAACATATCAAGTGATCTACCAACAACAATTGTTGGAAGCAACACTACCACAGATACATTTAGAGAAAGACTTGACAAATATTGAGCCTTAAGACCATGATTAAGTCTACTTGCATATCAGTAGAATAAAGTTTCCAAGAGTTTCTCCAGTGTTTTCTGACCTCTTCAACGATCATTAACAGCCTTGAAAGAACACAGAGGTATGCTGATCCAGTCAAAGACCAAAGTCCACATCAAGGCCAGGTCTTAAATGAAATAATGAGAGGATAATGAAAGGGAAAAAAGATGAAAAAAGGAAAAGTACTCATGAATTTTGGAAGACGTGAAAAAAATTCTTTAAAAAAATGCTGTCACAGATATTAGGAAAGACACAAGTTCCAAAGCTTCAAGGTGTAGGGGATAGACACAGTTACCAAAACAGCCCATCTTATGTAATTATGTGATGCAACAACTTGCCGAGTATTGCGTGGTCTAGCTAATAGTGGGGACACATGCAGCCAACTATCGGGGGCAAAAACCTAAGTAATAACTAAAGAAGGGGGAAAGTGAACTAGCATTTTAACACAAGACAAATGGGTAGAGTTTTGAAGTTAACCTAGGAGAGATGACAGGTCAAACTGTTTTTGACTCAACTTTGTCAAGCAAGGATGCAGAGCTGAAATCACTCTAGATGAGAGGACAGTACTCCACCAAGAATGGATCAGTGCTTTGAATAAATGCAGCAATTATTCAGCAGACATGAAATTTCAGATCTTAAACAACAGCTACTTTGTTTCAGCTTCACTGAGGTAGCCTTAGCTATTTCCATTATGTGAAGTTTCCAAAATAGTGTGAGTGTTACAGTAATATCAAGTATGTTCATTGAGTCAAGAGATGGAATTAAAAATCCATTAAAGGAGAGAGGGAAGTTGTGAAGAACCTTCAATAGTAACATGGGCAAAGTTGGGTCTTAAAAGGCATTAAACTTGGCGGATTTCATCTACCATACTGAGATATCTTATACTAGTCTCAAGACAAGAAGGAGCAGGGTTGAAGGATGTGAAGGAATTCAGTGTTTACTCATCAGCATATGGATGCATTTGGTTTTATGAAGAAGAAAGGTAAGCACTGATAAAAAGGAGCGACACCACTGATGATGGAGAGAGGGGGTAAGCTAATCCACCAGCAACCACAGAGACTGATCAGCCAGAGAGGAAGCTAGATATGTGGGAGAAAAGTAAAGGAAGGAAACCAAAATAGGGGAGCCTAGACATATGATCCCAATGCCACAACCTGTCAAAAGCTTTGCAAATATCAAGGGCAACTACACAGGATTCCCCGAAACCTTTCAGGGATGATGAACAGACAATGTGACAGGAAAGAATATCAATGGATCTTGCCTTATAGAAACCATAATGGTGATCAGAAAAAAGAATGTGAGATTCAGAAAGATTGAGGATATGGGAATTACGCAGAAATTCAAAGACTGCATTTCTCTTTAGTCCTTTGTATTTGTACATCATGAGGTAAGTTCAAGAAATCTAGAAGAGTGCTAGAAAAAAAAGCTTGTAAGTGGATTTAATATCTTTAAAAAGTGACAGCAGGAAAGCAATATGTATATGAAAGAGCAAGAAAATAGAGAGGAGAAAACAGAGTAATAAACTTCTGAATGAAGACGAAAGCTCAAGCAAAAATGAAGGGGAAAGCAAGACAGAAAGAGATAAAATGCTGTTGATTGGATCCTGGAAAAGTGGTTAAGTGCCCAATAGCAAAACAAAACTGTAAAAAGTAAAGATCAGTATAGTGAGGGTAAAAATAATAGAAGAATAAGTCTCCTTAGAACAGGTGACAAGATTTATTGTAGGACTGAGACACATCATCTTAAAGGATAAGCGAACCCCTAGCTGGTATGGAACAAGATGGGTATAAAAATGGAAATGGGGTGTGCAAATCAGATTATGAACATAGCAGAGGAGAAAGTTTCTGAATAAAGGTCTATGCTGCATGCATGGATTGAAAAAAGGAAATAAGTAAATTGGAAGGCCCTTTGGGAAACTTCAACTCTAAAAAATTAACCAGATGTGGGATCAAAGGCAGGAAAACTGTCAAGAGGAAGAAATGATACTGACCTCCACCTACAAAAGTGATGAAGGACCTGAAAGCACTCTGCCAAATTCAAAAAAGGACCAATCCATCGAAATATTCAGATCAGAATATATCAACCACAACCACTAACCCACCTCTGAAATAGGGCTTGTACCATCCTTTACACATACAAACACAAACACACAAGTATGAACAGGTACATGTGTATATATGTATAAGTCTGTGTATATAAATGTATGAATACGTTGAAATGTATAAGTATGTATATTTGCGTGTGTGGGCGTTATATATCCATGTGTATATGGGTGGGTTGGGCCATTCCTCGTCTGTTTCCTTGCACTACCTTGCTAACACAGGAGACCGCAATTTAAGTATATGTATATGTCTGTGTATGTATATGTCGAAATGTATAGATATGTATATGTGCGTGCACGGGCGTTTCTGTATATAAATGTGTATGAATATGTATAAACATATTCATACTTGCTTGCCTTCATCCATTCCTGTCGCTACCTCACCACACAGGAAATAGCATTGCTACCCCCAGGTTCAGCAAGGTAGTGCCAGGGAAGCAGACAAAAAAGGCCACATTCATTCACACTCAGTCCCTAGCACTGCATAGAAGGATTCTTCCCCTTTTTTTCTGTCTCATAATACAGTTTCTTTACCAGCCACCTATGTGGTACAGTGTCAAATACTTTCGGGAAGGCAATGTATACACAATCCAACCAGCAGTCTTTTTCATCTAAGACAAAGAGAACTTTCACAAGTCAATCTATGAAGTATGTTAAGCATGACCTTTTCCTGAATCCACTAGTCTCTAAGTTGAGTAGTTTTGCCTTTGCAGGTAGTCATCTTTTAGCTATTTGATTAAGTTTGCCAGTATCTTACAGATCACACACACCAGAGAGACTCATTTACAGCTCAATGCTTCCTTTACAACATATATAACATTTGCCCTCTTCTACTCCATTGACACTCTAACGTTTCACCAGCAACATCCTGAACACAGCATGCAGCAACAAGTGTACCTGCACACTCTTCAACATGTGTGGGTACACTTCATCAGGGTCATAAGCATTATATGGGCAAGGCCCTTTTACAGTATGTCTCTATCTTTTCTAGATGTCTGAATACACCAAGGCCCTTTTACAGTCTGTTTATATCTTTTCTAGATATCTGAATGCTCTCCAAGACCTCTTCTCTCCAAATTACTGGCATTGAGATAAGAGTGTCTTCCATAGTTAAAATGCTTTGGCACACATGGAGAAACTTCAAGGACATGAGTCTTACATGGGTCAATTTTTGTCACTTGCAATACCTTCCAAGACTCCATCCCCCTCCCACCTAGCTAATGCTGAGGCAGTATTGTCATTCTTAATAATTCTTTCCTCAAGGACCCTATACCTTATTAGCTGCTCTTTACCTGACAGTTTGCTCCTGACCAACTTATGGAAAAGTTTGAGATTTTTCTTTATTTAGTCTACAATGATCTCTTCAAAATCTCTTTGATCCTAATCATTTCATTCTCCCATGTATATTTTGTATCCTAGTTGGTTGCAGTTTCATTTATCATTCTTCCACACCACATCTCTGAGCTCTTAAATTCTGGCATTCCTTGACAAACCATGTCTCTCTCTTTTTTGAACCCCCTTCTCTATTAGAATTCAACGGTGCTCATGTTCTTACTCCTTCATTCTATATTTCACATAAACACTGGTCTATCATTTTTCTGCTAAAACTCCTTTTCTCAACTTATACTCCCAAAAAACATGATCAGCCCTACATGGTTGCTATGACTGTATTTCCTTTTTTGGGTTCTGCACATCCCCTGGTCCCCCTCTTGCATCCTCCTCAACTGCATAGTCAATATCAAGAACTACATAACAAAAATTTATATGGAAGTAGATCTTATTATATCTATGATCTATGCTTTGAAGTGTTTTGGCAAGACCTATAAATGAGAGACGGTGTATCATCCTTCCTAGTTCTTTTAAGCTCTGCGATGTGCTGATACAGGAGGTTCTGCACATATTTTGGGAACATCCATCTCCATGACTCTCTAGCACGAGAATCACTTTTACCACTCTGCTTCTCTCTGCACTAAATCTCCCATTATCAATACTTTTCCATCTAAGGGAAGGAAATGTCTCACCACTTCCTTCTCCATTCTGACAGATTCTTCATTGTTCTCATTGTAAATCTGCTCCAAGTCACAACATGGGGGGTTGTAGACTAAAAGCACCACAGTATAAACTTCCTTCCCACCATATTTTTGCCTTATATAGTCTGCATTAGCAATGCATTGATATTTCCAGGAAATTAATGGTTTCCTTAATCAAAAATGCCAGTCCTCCTGCTCCTTCTATCTTCTCAGTCCCTCTTTGGTATAATGTACCCCTCTAGGCTCATTAAATTACAAAGTTTAGCTGTTTCAAAAGTAATCAATCACCCATTTTTATTGTAACGGGAGGAAGTTTTAAACTCATAGGGCCCCATCTCTTGAACACTCTCTATTGTCATTCAAATCCTTAAATTTATGTTTGCTGTCCGCATTAACCACGTCCTCTCATTCTTTTCTATTCCTCCAACACTCTTATACTATGAAAGCACTTCTTGCATATTTATCAACAAGTTTCTTGCTCAATTTCATATTACGTCCTCTGGTTGCTCTATCCTGCACCTTTCAAAGAACTGTTCACTGTCCTCATCATCAACATTTTATAAATTTAAAGGTTGTGATCAGGTCATTCACTGTTCTTATCATCAATGTTTTAAAAACTTAAAAGGTCATGATCAAGTCTACCCGCACCCTTCTCTCTTCCTAGGTGGGCAGATTTAAAGCCTTAAGCCTCTCTCAGAGACTCATCTCTCTTGATTCTGGTACCATTTTGCTTGCCCTCCTCCAGACCTTCTCTGCAGGCTCTTTGTGCTCCTTACGGTGCAGTGACCAAACATCATGAGAAACTAAGTTCTAGTTTTGGCCTTATGCACAATTTAAACAGCTTTTATCCATACACTTGAAAGCTGTTTTAATATTTGCCAGCAGACGGTCTGTCTCAGTAACTATGGAACTCTAGTGACACATTAGTGATTATGTTGACTCCTAAATCCTTTTCATGCACAGAATCCTTAATCTTATTACCTGATAAATAACAATCATAATCAGGACTTCATTCACATTGTCCCATCCTCATCACCTTACATTTCCTCTGGCTGAATTTCATCAACCACAAAATAGACCTACTTTGGGGTTGATTAAGGTCCTCTTGCTAGCTGATACAATCAACCTCATTTTTTCACTTACTTCATGACCTTTGAACCATATGCAAACATATCCAGGTAGGAGTCCATACCTTTAGGCAAGTCGTTTACAGGGACCAAGAAAAGTAACAATTCAAGAACAGAACCTTGTGCCACTCTGTATACGTGTGCATAACCTTGTGCCACTCTGTATACGTGTGCATAAGTTCATGTTTGTTAACTTTTTTGTGCAAAAAAAAAGAGAGGAAATTTTGACCTGAAGAAGCCTCATCTTTTAATGTTACAGCATATGTACACAAATATAACATGCAACGATAACTTAAAAAAAATGAGTTACACATGTAACATAAGGAAAAACTGAATTTACACTTAGGGAGAGGAAAAGTTGGGGATATAAGCTATCATTTATCAATATCAGTTCATGTATAGGTCATCTGGCTTTGGTGGAATTTGTTTCCAAAATATATAAAAGCTTCCAAAAAGGCAGTGACATACTGTGGATCTGTACAATAACTTTAATAATTTCTAATTGTACAATAAAACATTATATTTACATGAGGGTATTACTAATATCCATGAAAGTCTAAGTACCTTCTGTGCCAGCTGCTGTTCACCAATTTCTTTTCTTCTCCTTAAATTCTGTTCCATCTCACGATTTTGTGTATTTCTTTCTTGACTTTGGATATGTGAGAGATGTGCTGTAACAAAGACAGTAGAGAATAAAATTACATCCATCATTTCAGACATGCACTAGATTACAGGCATCAACTGTATAACATAATCATTTAGGCTTCAAAGCTCTTCTAGACTACAAAACTGTGGCTAAAATATTACATAAGTAAACATCCTTTCAGAAAAGCAAAAAGCTGATTGAATAGAGGGTGTCTCATCCTTAAGTACAGAGCAAATGAGATTTCTTTTGACAATATGAAGTAAAACTAACAGCAATCTTACACAAAATTTAAAATATATATGGAAAGAGGAAACAAATACAATATAAAGATATACTACAGACATCTGAGACAATCTATAAATGCCAGCCATATGCATAGTCAAGACATAAAACAACCAATATACAAATAATCTGACTACTGTCAAGGTTTCACAATCTTTGTAACTTCGTAATTCTCAACTTTCCTCTCACATTACTTTACAACTAACCATAAATCATTAACACAATTATTGTTCAACTTCATGCTGACATTAGTTTCTAAGGCTTCAATGCCCCGTAATCTTACATACCTGATTCCAAACATATCCCTAATCTTATCTTCACTATTTTCCATACCTTCACTCCTCATGACTTCATTACCTCCAATCTAATTCATAAGTTTGTCATATCCTTGCCATCTTCATTACTATCCAAGCCTTCATTCCTCCTCATGAATCTACTGCCTCCAATCTCATTCTTCAATTTCTATCATATCCATGTAAATGGTCATGAGGTTGATAGTAATAAAGTGCTAATACCACATGTACTCTCATCTTTTATTCTGTTTAAGTTACGGTATCCTGTAAAGTCTTATCAAGCAAGACTTTCAATAAAAAAAAGTGCAGCAAGAGGGAGGGAGGGAGATCCTGGGGTAGGAAGGCAGAAGTTAACCTCATCCAAGACCATCTACCACAAAATATTGGTCTACTTATTCTCAACGTTTGACTTAATTCATGAAATATTTCAGATTCTAATGCTAATCTCAAAAAAAGAGGTTTACCACAGGTAAAGGAATAAAGATAAGGCTACAGGCCGCTTGACCAGTTATGACATGAAAGAATGAATTAATTTTTTTTGAAAGAAGATAATGTAAAACACTCACCATTTATTTTTGTACAATCATGATACTGTAGTGCAAAAGATTCTTGTTCCTGCTCCAAATGCCTCAACTCATCTGCAGTCTCACGAGTACGACGATGTAAGATTTCTAGTTCACTAACTATTTCAGCACATGGCTCCATAATCATACTGGTTGTTTGTGTTACAGCTCCCAACATCTGATATGTGAAAGTATTACAGAAAAAATTAAATCACTTACAATAATATTGTACTTATGAGTTATACCTGAATTAAAGCTTATACTTAGCTACCTTTCATCCTGAATGTTATCAAATTAAAGCTTATACTTAGCTACTTTTCATCCCAAGAGTCAACAGTTACTAAAAAAAAATTTTTTAGAAAACAAGTACAACCAATTAATCATTCAATTATTTTGTTGATTTTAATCACTATGTAAAGACTAAACTCATGAGAGGAAGGCAACTTCCCTGCTTTTGTGGTAGGAGTAGGTCACATGACTTATTAAAAGGATATTGATTCTTAATAAAGTATAGCAATTTATGCAAATCCTCTTCAACTCGCTTATACCTTCTCCTCTTACTAACCCTAATATTTCTTATTCAATTAACACTACTCACACCACATATTGCTCTCATACATTTACAGCACATCTGCCCTATTCTCTACATCATGGTCTAAGGCCCACACCTTGCATCCATACAATACAAACAGGACTATTATACCATCAAACATACCTAATTTAGCCCTTAAAGACAGTGACCTCTCTCCACACATTTCTCAATGTGCCCAGAACCTTTGCCCACTTAATAACCTCAAGGCTCACTTTAGCTCCTCTGGTTCCATTCACTGCCATATCCACTCCTATGTACCTAAAACACCATGTTCCTCCAAGTTCTCTTCACTCATACTCACACTCCAATTATCTTGTCTCTATTCCCTGATAAACCTTGTAATCTTGCTTTTATTCACATTAATGCTCAGTTTCCTTTCACACATTCTCCCAATTTCAGACACCAGCTTTATGTTGAAGGCTCCAGTTACGGACAAAAGTCCACATTAAAACCGGGTTTTTATCAAAATATTGTGAGAATTATGAAACAGAAAAAGAAAAAACAAAAATATTCTTGACACCACCCTCCAAACAATGATAAAATGTGACAGGTCAATTTTGCAGCTGGCCACCATACTAAAGTAATTCAAGATGACTTCATCTGTAAAAATGCTTGAACTCTCCATTGGAATTCACCAATGAGCAGTTCTTTTTCCAAAACTCTTCAGTTTTACTCTACACAACTTACCTTTATCTAAAACTTCAACATGAAGGTTCTTTCATGTACAGACAATCTCTAAATCACATCAAATCAACTGACAACATCCAAAGCAGCAATATCAAAAATGCAGCACTACATTACACAACTGGATCAATGGCTCACCAAGAACAGAATGTCTGCATCTATGAAAAGGTCTTCAGTCAATCTTTTAAGCCTAGACAAACATGAATGCAGCTCACACCCTCCAGCCATCTTGAATGGACAGTCACTCCAACTAAACATAAAATCAACCATTCTAAGCATCAAATACGACACATATGACATTAACTCTCCACATCACAGGCATCAACACAATAGCAACACACAAACTAAATGGCACCAGATTTGGACAAGAAAAAGAATGTCAATATCCTATAGAATCAATTCATCTGCTCTACTTCAAACTAAGCCTTACCTCCCTGGTTTTACAAGCACCCTCTTAAATGCAAATATAACAAAGCAGCAAACCAAAATAGTGCACTCAGAACAATCATCAAGAGTTATTGTTCCTATAACTCTTTCACACATCTTCATAATTCCTCCATCAGCAATAGTGCTACCCCTTAGCTCTTGCTCTCAAAATAATCCCTGATGTT
>JAUTXX010535302.1:993-20198 GCA_032273605.1 Panulirus laevicauda | reverse complement strand
GGTGGTGAAAGGCATGCATAGGATAGAGTGAATGGGAATAATGTGGTATATATGAGTTGACATGCTATCAGTGGATTGAATTAGGGCACGTGATGTGGCTGGGGTAAGCCATGGAAAGGTTAGTGGGGCCTGGTTGTGGTTTGATAGCTGTGGTTTTGGTACATTTCATGGTGAAACTGCTGGCCAAAAAGAGACATTTTAGTTAAACGATTCACTTATCCTTTTTTATGATCTGAGGGCTTTTCTCCAAGAACGTCTTGACAGATAATGCTGCATAGGTATGAGGTTTTGCTAGGGTCTTATGATTTGGGTAATTCTGTTTATACTCTTGATGGTTTGGTTGGATGTTTTGCAATAGAATGGAGTCTTCATTCCCCTGACGGTTTTGTGATATCAGGCTGATAGTAGGAACAGAAGTCTGCATGTCAGCATGATTGAGTTATGGATTTATGAGTTCCCATTTCTTGGAATGTCTCCATTCCTAGATGTGGGCTGTTAAGTGCCAAGAAACAAGACTCCTGTGGATTTCTCCTTATAATAAAAAGAGAAGCTCTATCAATATTTGTTTCTTGATACCAATGTTTTCAGGGAGAGATGCTCTCTATGGGTCCCTTTGTTGATGTGACTCTCTTAGTGGATCTCCTTGCTGCAAAAGCAAATGCTGTGTTGGTAACCTATGTTAATCTGATATTCAACATGGAGTGCAATTACAGATACTGTAAATCATCTCTTCCATGTTGATAGGCTATCATGGATTGTGGGACAAAGTGACTTGGGAGAGAAATGCATGTTTTCAAACGTGAAAAACTCTCCAGGGTGCTGTTCTGTGGGAATTTTTTGGTTTGTATTTTCCTTCTTTCCTTCCCCACACTTTCAAAGAGCCTCTCTCAAAACCAATGGGGACCCCCATCAGATTCATAACGTGGTTTGGCAGTTATGATGCAAGTTGGTATTAATGGCTGTGGGATGATGACGTCATCAACTGGAGGTTGTAAATGGTTAGATGGTGGACCTGAGCTGAGTTGGGCAGAACCACCTGACAAGTGGCTAACATGTAGTGAAAGGCATTTGCCTCACCAGAAAGGTAGGGGTTGGGAGTTTTATAACTCTCGGTGTTGCAAGATATATATCACATGACTTATGGGACACCATCCCAGAGAGAAAGAATATTTCATCCTGTACTTCAAAACCTAGATTTCTAAAGTAGTGAAAGCACAGTTTTTCTAGGTTGTATGTGCTGAATAAACTGCTTGTTGATAGTGGGGTCCTGCATAGTAAAGTGTGCCATAACTCACTCAAGAAGAGATTCATCTGTAAATGAAGCAATCAAGAAAATGGTAAAATTTTATGGCTTGGGGAGATTCATAAGTGAGGAAAACTACAGAATATTTTCTTTAAAGGAATTATTGAATCTTTAGACTAATAGTAATATGCCAGACTGCATCAGAAATGGAAGCAGTAAACTTGTGGACTACTGCAATTTAATGTTTATGATTCCTTTTTCATATGGTTAGAGACCAAGTTATTGAAAGAAATCTTTGTTTTCAGGATCAAGGTATGCTGGTGCCCTGCAACCAACGTCATTGGGCTCTTTAGGGAGCCTCACCACACCTGTCCATGCTGGGAGTTTTTCTTGTACTGGTGGTGGAAGTGGAAGTTCTGGGGGAGGTGGGGGAAGTTGGGGTGGTACAAATTTAACAGAGGATGTTAATGCACAGCTAGTGGTTGTTTTGAGACGACTTCAGACAGATATGGAAAGCGTTCTCCATCGCTTGAATACTTTGGAAACCATCACAGTCAGTCAGCACCACACACTTTGCCATCGTTGTCAGGTGGGTTGGTATTTGTGACATGGTATCTTTCTGATAGCTAAGATCTTGTTACTGTTTTAAATATGTATTGTTCTTAAACATTTTGCATCAGTAGAAAGAACATCTTTGGATTATCCCTTTGCAAATGAGAGAATCCATTTAGTTGTAGCACCATTATAAGATGTTATCTTCCTGTACTGTTATTCAACTGAAGGTAAGAGGTGTGGTTTTTTTAAGGATCCTATGTCTGATGAATGTCAGGAGGGAGAAAATGAGATGTGTTTATGTCCATGGGCATCAGCAAGATATATTTCAGAGGGCTGAGTTAGCAACCTCTTCAGTATGCTAACTCTGGCATTTAGGGAGAGCTCAGCAGTAATCTCTGTATAAATTCTTTGCTGAGTGTCTTTGGGATTGGTACTGGCTGAAATGTCTTCAGCTGTGGTTATTATATAATGGAGGTCATCTTAGCTGGAATGGGGCCACATATCTCTTCTACCAGATGTTTTGCCCTTCAATCATAGTGTATATTGTGCCATGAAACTTCCCTTCCCCTGAATGACACTCCTTTTTATTCTTTACAATAATTGAAAATCTTTTCTTTGTAAAAGCAAGCACTTCATCACAAAAAGGAATTGTGTTGGTTGAGTTCTGTTGATGAGCCTTTCTGTCCTTACCAAAGTAATTCAACCTTTCATCCTCTTTCCCAACCCGATCAGTCAGATATTACCTGATTCTGCATCTAGTCCTCCCTCATCTTCACCTATTGAACCATGCCCTCTCTTATATTTTCCTCATGCATGGTTTCCCAATACTTTTCATGCATGATGGACAAAATGTGTGGTCCAGATGGCATCTTTCTTTACCCCTTGCTCCCTAGATTTGTGTCTGTCTCAAAACTCAAACTTTTCCTTCTTGGAGACATGTCTTGGAGCAGCCTGTCCTTAAGAAAGGAGACCATTCTAACTCTTCCAGTTGTTGCCCCATTTTTCTCACTGTTACTGTCCAGAGTCTTTGAAACAGACATAGCTCTTACTTTCTCAAACGCAAATACCATTTATTTATTTCTGATTACCGATATGGCCCTAATGGTCTGAGGTCTACTGATGATCTCTCCTATGTGACTCTTCTCTGGTCCTCATCCCTCTGGGACTTCGGTGAATCTTTCATCATAGCCCCCCAACATCTCCAAGGCATTTGACAATTTGTACCATAAGTTTTTACTCTAATCTTCCTTCCTTCGGCTTTCCTGCTTTTCTCTGTATCCTGATGCGTAGCTTTCTTTCTAGCTGGTTTGTTGCAGTTATCATTCGTGGAACAATCTTCTCTTATTTGTCAACAGTGGTGTCTGTAAGGGTTCTTTCTTGTTATATACTCTCTTTCCTCTCTTCATAGATTATTTCTCTTCTGTGTCTAACCTTTTTCACTCTTATTAACTCTTATCAAGAAGACTAACATTCCATGAACAAAATCCTGCTGCACTCCACTGGTGACCTCCATGCATTTCGAGAAGGCTCTTCTGTCATGTTTCTTTTTTTACCTCGCACAAAGATAATCTTTTATTTTTTGGAGTGTGTGCCCCTTATTCTTACCTGGTGATCCAGCTTCTTGACTAGCTTCTTATGCAGTACAGTGTCAAATGCTTTCTGGCAGTGCAAATGCAAACAATCCACCCATCTTTCCATTTTGTCTAAGAGAGCTCACTCTCTCATAGAAATCTAAGAGGTTCATTATACATATCCTTTCCCTAAAACTGTGCTGTATCCCTGTTTCTCACCTGTTGAAAGTTATCAGAACCTTACAAACCACACTCATCAGGAAGACTGTTATGTGCCACAACACTGCTTTCTGATCTTTTGCATTGATAGGTATGATGTTTATGTCTTTTGTCCACTGACTTTCAGTAGGAGATATCCTCTGGGATTTGAACATGTTGGTGCAGGGATGAACCTGAGTAGCTTTCCTTTTTAGAACCTGTTGAGTTTACCTCTTACTTGACCTTCAGTGGTATCCAGCTGGACCAGGATTCCTTTACAACCATGACAAGTGTGTGTAGTTATGCCAATTATGTGGTTATATTGAAGGTGATAAACCACATGTAAAGTCAGTTTAACGTGGCAGCTGTGCTTCATCAAAATGCCCCTGAGAGGTGCTTGGTGTGTTGGAGGTGGATTTTTGCACTTCTGTTGGCATGCTCTTTGAGCATTGGTTACTTCTTCAATTTGCCTTTTAAAGAAAAAGATGGATCTAGTGAGTGCCCTTCATTTGAAATGTGTGAAAAAAAGTAGTCCCTTTATTTTTCTGGAATGGCTAGCTTTTGTTGGGGTTAGAATTTTTGATGCCTCACTCATTGAGGATGCTTAGGATTTTTCCTCACCTCTTAAATGGCTAAGCTGCCATAACCTGCCCAAAACTGTAAAGGAAGGTCTAATGGTACTCCTTTGTATAAAGGAAAAGGAGGTTCCATCTGACTTTCCACCAAAGTTGGAAGCCCTCCCATGGACCCAGTACACTTTAAGAATAATTATGAATTATACTGTGTTCCTGCCTTATGGTGGCAAGACCCACTGTATGTTCCTCAGTCTCCTTCATTCCCCTCAGTGAAAATTTCAAGCCATCTTGCCAGGATTGAGGAAGCCATGTCTTGTCCTTCTTGTATGGTTGAGGAATCTGACTGTTATTGTAGTGTAAGCTTGGATTGACTTGATATACAGTCGAAGTGAGGCAAGGTAGGAAGAAAGAGGGAAGTAGTGATATAGTAAAATTAAGGGAAAAATGAATCAAATAAAAGGTGCATTGATATATTATTATTGTTGATCAATGGAGGTAAGGTAGTGAGTAGAATGGACACATTTTTTAAGAAAAATGTCAAGGTGGAGCAATAAACAATGTGTGAATTCCTTTTTTAAGAACTGCATAAGCTATACTTTTTCTCTTCTGAAGTGCAAAGATAGAAATGATTGCTTTTTGGAATTCATATTTCACTAGTTGATTGAGATGATATTTAGGATATAGAATTGAAATTATATAAGTGGATTTACTCTAGAATCAAAAGCAGCTAATTACAAGTAATGAGAATAACATTTTTCTGTTGTTAAATGTTATTTTTTGTTTTTCATAGTCTTCTAACTTTTGTTTTATTTATCATTGCAACAGTTTTATCTAGTCTTGTAGTGATTGAGGATTACATGTGAAGGAATGATTGATCTATCATTACAGCATTGGTTTCACACATTAAAGCTTAGAAAGTTAATAGTATTTATTTCATTTCCATTTTTTCAGGGGGATAGTAGCACCTTGTCAAATGGTAATGGACGAACTGAGCCTTCTTGGTGGCCATTTCCAGAACTGTCTCCACGTTCCACTTTCTTCCTGCTTGTGTGGCCACTTTTTCTCCATGGAGGCCTCAAACTCCTCCTCCTTCTTCGATCTCGAAGACGACAGCGTCTGTAGGAAAAGGCCTGATCCACTTTTGGTACATGATATTTACACTTCATTTGGGGAGAGTTCAGCTGAATAGAATTTTGACTATCTAGAACACATTTTTGAAAATATGCTATTTTTTAACATAAATGATCAAGATTTTATTGTTATTTGGAGATGCTAACCAAGATATTTAGCATCTTGAAATCAGGCATTGTAGAGCAGGCAGTCAAAATTGAAATGACCTGGCACAAAGTTAACAGAATTCTTGGTTTGTTTGACATGAGCTCATTTGTTACACCTTTTACAATTAATAAAGCTTAAACAACGGTTACTTTCATTGTTACTTCTGCCACTTTGTTCATCTTACACTTTTTTTTATGATACTTGGTGTAATTGCAATTACTCTTGTTTTGTATAGTGATTTGATACTAGTTTCACTATAACCCAGGTAGCTAAGTCTTTAATACTGTATTTCATCACCTTTGCCATGGCACAGATGATTTTCACAGGTATGTGTTTCCCAGTGAAGGTGGCTCTGCATCAAGTATATGTGGTGTCACCATGGTTGTGTAATCATTCAGTGAAGGATGGGGGATGTGTGAGCAGAGGTTTTTAAATTTCAAAGCAAAGGAAAGTTTCGACTGAGAAGGGTCTAGTACTTGTGGAGCATATGAAGGAGAGCTTGTATTGGAAGTATTTTTGTTTTGTTGTGCAAGTGTTGAATGTTTGTAGTTCATAGGCAGCCATCGACTATTCTGATTACTTTGTTTTGTTTGGTTTAGAGCTCTCTTGTATTTTCTTTCTAAGTGTGGATGATCATGAAGATGAAGCTTGATTTAAGGTGGAGCAGATGATCTATTTATAGAGGATACTAAGGTGTGAAACAACTTCCTTAGATACTGAAAATCCACAACTTGCCAAAATATTCTTTGCTGAGCCACCCAAATCGTTTAATGTGTCATTTATTGTTTGTCAAGAGTGACACCCACAAAAGTTACACATTACTAAACTTTCAGGTTATCACCACCCGGCACCGCCTATGTATGTCAATCCCCCTACATGAGCCACATGAGCATAACTAAAATTTGGGTTGGTGGTATATTGCAGTCCAAACTAGACTGACCTGAGTATTGTCAACCCTGACAATGGATCTGACCAGTCCACTCTTGAAAATGTTGAGGTTATTTTCCAAATTCTTATCAGTTGATGTCATGCACCATAACAGGGAATCCAGGTAAGTGAAAGTCTAGACCTGTACATATGTTGTAGGTTGGATGACTTTGGCACTCTCAAAGCTTTGCCCAACTCGAATTTCTTGGCAGTTCCCTGAAATTTAACTTTGTTTCCATACTAAAATCCTCTGATTTACCATATTGCACAAGCAAGCTGGCCTTCTCCACTAGGGGTCATAAGATCAAATTGACCAATCAGAGTGGTCAGACAACACCAACTTATGCTAAGGTTTGAATTAAATAAGCCATCATTGAGATGTGAGGTGCTTCCTGTCTAGGTAACAGAAATTCATTGAACTTATAAGCTGTGATGCACAGCTTATTTTCACACAAAGAAGTTAAAAACATAAAACACAGTACTACTGTGACTGAATAGAATAAAAATTTTGGAACACCTTTCATACACAAAGCACTCCATTAGTGCTGTTTATATTATACACACACTACTCAAGCCTGACTGTTCTCCTCAAATTTTTTTATTCACTGTTAGCATTTGGAAAAAAGTTTAACAGATCAGCAATGAAAATTTCAGTTTTGATATATTAAGTTTATAGTTTAAGATTTACCTTCAGAACATTTCATTGCATCATAAGAAAGGCCAAACATACACATGGAGGCATATTGGGTAATGTAGGTGACTTTGGCTGTCACAAAACTCTTCTTAATTTTGATATTAGGGTAGTTCCCCAGAAATTTGACGTATCTAGATTATATTGCATGTTTTCTATGGTCTTTGAATTGTCATGCTTACATAGGGCAGTTGTACATATCCTTGCAATTTGGTGTACTAATGCATTTGTACTAAGATATATTTTTTATTGATGATGTCACAAGAAGGAATGAATTTTGAAAGCTATGATTTTGAGAAATACTTTCAAGACTACAGGTTTAATTTTTTTTTCCGAGGTCATAGGTGCAAAAGTTTAACCAAATGATATTCAACCAAAAGGGCGTGAATGAACTTTCTGAACTATGGTTATAGTTTCCTTGTTCATAGATGGATTTCCTTTTTTCAGTCTGCTGCATCTTGAGTAAATAGACAGTAATTCTTATCTAGGTTTTCCAGAATGTTACTGCGGGTATCACTTTCATATTGTATTTGTAAATGTAACTATGTATTTAAGTAACATAATGACATAATAATTTTGTTTTACAAATATGTAAAGGATGTGTCAACATGAATGTAAGAAGACACTGTCATATCAGTCTTATTATGTGTTTTATCGGGAAGCTGATGCATTATTTTTCATACTGAATTAGAATTGATTCTGTTTATCTTGCACATATGTGGGATACTCCAGTAATCTTATGGGTCCAGAATATGACTGCCATGAAAGGATGCTTTTTGGTAGTTGGATCCAGGATGTAAATTTATATTGTTGTTCTGATGTTTATAGTTGCGGATAATTTTCCTTCTTGGGTTTTCACACTGGATGCTGTGCCATCTGCGGAGCTCCCACAGGGTATGAGAGTTATATGAGAAGTTTTAAATCATAACAAATTGGAGCTTATCAAAACCAAATGTGCCTTTGTAAGCTCAAAAGAAAAGCATTTGAATGTATTCCAGTTTCCTGGTTCCCTTCCATATGGTGAACACTGATATAAAAAAGTATAGAAATTGAAACTGGAAGACTCAAACCCCAAACCCTTTGCTTAGAATCTTATTAGACCTCATAAGTTGAAAAGTATGTGATTTCACGCTTTCATTTACTGATTACAAATGCCCTATATTTGGGTTTCCATCAGAAATTTAATTCCAGCCCCAAAGAGTAGATATGATCCAGATTACATTGCATATCACGTTATATATGACATTAAGAATTTATGTGATGATGAACTGTGTGTAAGAATTACTGAGTACGATGCTTGACATACAGAAATGTTTCATAGATTACATATTTCATTCTTAGGGTCATTCAACACATTGATAACAGGAATGTTAGCATGAGTGGATAGGGTAACCAGTTCATGGGAAAATGGAATATGAACTATCATTGGCAAACATGATTTGTTTTCAGACCATGTCAGTTAAACTGTAATGGCTGTAATTTTGTAAAAGCCTTCAAAATAAAAATACAGCAAATCCCCTTAGTTTTGTAAGGTTACATTCCCACGTGCAGTGCGAATCTGTGATTACTTAATTGGGGAAAAAGGGTTGTTTTTCAGTGTAACCAGAAAGCAATTAGTTTTACTCTTTAACACAAAAAATGAACAGTAATGTGTTTTATGATGTACTTTACTTAAAAACAGTAGTCGTGTGTGAAATACAGCAAACCAATATAAGAGAAAACCAGTTGTTACCTGATTAGCAAATGGTTGTTACATTATAAGCAAAAAGTTTTTACCTGTTGAGGGCTATGGCACAGTAAGGTAGTTATGATGTTGGCACCCCAAGGTTGATGCACTTGTCAAAGAGCTGAGAGGGGTTAATAGAGGTATGCACATTTCAGGATGGTATTAATAGAAGAATCATGTTATTATGCTTTTTTATTCATACTTGATCACCACTTCCAGTGTTAGCAAGGTAGTGCCAGGAACAGACGATTTTTTAGCTACCATGTGTAATACACTGTAACTGCAGTTCACTATCCACAGTTGCCCCACAGAACTTTCCAAATGTTACCCTTTCTGCTTCACATAACCTTGTTCAGTCTGTTGACAACACTTTGACCCCTGTATATCACCCACCTGTACCTTTTCCACTCCATCTTTCTATCTCCAATTCGGTCTCCACCTTCTTTTTCCCTCCACTTCTGACATATATATGCTCTTTGTTAATCTCTCCTCACTCATTCTCTCTATGTAATGTGCCGAGCCCAATTTCTTCCAACCACAACCAAACCTCACAGTTTATTCATGGTTTACCTTTGACCTCTTCCTACGCCCTGGTTCATTTTAGTGACAACACGTCGCACCCATATAGAACTTCAATTGAATATATTCTATCCTATGTACATCTCTCACTCTTCTGAATGCTCAGGCTCCGATACCCTACAGCATTCACAGTTCTGTCTTCCCCCTCCTCCTTGCTTTCCCCCACCCACCACCTATGACATGTAGATCCATTTAGCCAGGCTTTTTTGTCTTTCTTTTTCTCATTTTTTCCACAAGTCCAAATCATCTCAGCGGCTAGAACTCTCATCAGACTGCATTTATTATCGCATCCTTCTCTCATGTTGTAATTCCTCATTTGAACAATTTATGTCACATTACATATCGTTCTAGGGCATTTCATTTTAGGTCAGCCCACGTCTACTCCCAAGAATATAGCACGGCACGTCCTCCAGATCCTTCCCCTTCATACTTACACTTCATATCACTATGTTATCTTGATTCATGTATGCTCTAAACTTTCTCTTTTCACACGTGCTCCAAAATTCATTCATCAGCTTCTGGAGCTTCACTCTAGATTCGGCCACCAGTGTTGTGTCACGTTCCATGCCTTCTCCACTTCTCCAGCATACCGTAGACCTGTCACTTGATCTAAAACTTTGCATTCACCTACCTCACCATCCCGCCCACAGATAAACAAAACAAATTCTTCGACATCACACATCCTTGACGCCAACCTACCTTCACCGGTAATCACTCATTCTCCTCCATCGCTATTCACACGCGTGCCTTTCTCTCCCGGTAAAAACTCCTTACTGCATTCAGTAACTTTTCATCAATCGTATACATATGTAGTACCTTCCACGTTGCCTCTCTGTCAACCAGATCATACGTTTTTACAAGCTCCATAAATGTCACATGCAGGTGACTCTCTGTCTCCAAGGTTTTCTCAAATACTCTCTTCAGCAACACTTGGTCCACACATCTACCTCTCCTGAAGTCATATTGCTCCTCCCGAATCAGACGCTCTGTGCATGCTACCACCCTCTCATAAACTTTACCAGATACATAAACAGACTTATACATTTGTAATTTGAACACTCACTTTTGCTCTCATTTCTTTACATGAAGGCACTATATGTGTATTCCATCTGTCCTCGGCACCTCACTTTGACCATACAAACATCCAATAGCCTAACAAATAAGGAATAGTCAATCCCTTTCTTGAGAAACTCAAATGCCATTCCACCACTTTTCATGTTTACATAAACTTCATTTCATGGAAGGGTACCACTACTTTTTCTTTTTTCACCATACCATTTCCGTGTCTTCCTCGCCTCGTACACCATCACCGCGTCCTAACACGCCGCATCCGTCATTCTATCATATACCATATTCAACAGTCTTTTGAAACACTCACTCCATTTCTTTTTTCGTCTTCTTTTCCTATCACCTGCTCCCCATGTGCTTTCCTTTTTGCCGCTGCCAATTTGTTCTCTTATCAAATAACTTACCTCCTTCCAAAACATGTTCGTGTTTTCTCTGAAGCCCATCGATAGTTTCTCATCCCATTTGCCATCTTTTTCAGCTCTTGTACCTTTCTCTTGCACTCCCCTCAGTCACTCGCACTTCATCCCTGTGAAAACTGTCTATATATCTCCTTTCTCTCTTTGACTAGAGATTTGATAACCCTATTTCACCACTTACTCATACGCCCACATCCCACCTTCCACATACCATCTAAAGTTTATTCGCACTTATAAGCACTGCTTTCTTAGTTACCTTCCACTCCTCTTCCGCTTTCCTTATTTAATCTGCACTCACTCAATGGCATTCTTCACTCAACTGCTAATGCTATCTATGTAGAAAGGCCTGTTTTCCAAGCTCACTCACCTCCAGCACTCGCACATACATGTTATTCCCGCTTTGCCTAAAACAGTTACAAGCTTTCATACTCGCCGCTACCAAGAAATGATCAGATGCTCCACTTGCCGGCTTTTTCAGTGTGTTCACATTCATTAAGTTCTTTGCAGCCTGTCAGTTAGTACATATTCGTAAACCAATAATGTCTGCTAAAATCCAAGCCCTGTCATCTGTCATCATTATTTTTTAGTTTCCCCAATTACCAAATCTCTTCCAGGACACAACTCGACATTTTTTCCTCATTACCATTTACAGTTGGTACCCTATTTTAACAGAATTATATGATATAATTCCACATCACCGACTTTTGCATTTAGATTCCCTCGAACCAAAATTCGAAATCTTGCATCAACCCTGCCGAAGTTCTCCGTCAGTATCTCCTACAAAGTACCTCTTTCCTCTTCAAACCTCTTACTACCAGGTGCATAAGCACTTGACTTTACCCACCTCTAGAAGTCTCTTCTTATTCTAACCCCACATAAATGTTGACTCACTACCGTATACTCTTTTCACGCGATCCACAGTGCCATCTTCATAAGAAGTGGCGTCTCCTCTTCCTTTCTCACATTTTTGATAATTTCTCACCATTAAAGCCTTCTTTTAATCATACTTTTAGAAAATACAGAATTACTGTAGGATGGGAGTATATCAAGCCCCTGGTCCCGCTCTCTTAGTTGCTTTTTTCGGCACATAAGAAATACGTGCGCAATATTTTTTCCCTTATCATCCGGGATGCTAGTACGAGATTCTAATGGAAAATAATTTGGAAAAAGTGAAATAGAAAATCTTGAAAGAAAAGGAGTAAAACATTTAAACTAAGACAGCATGATAAAAAAGAGAAAGAAGGGAAAGGCTTAATACTCGTTGGGCTGTGGTGCGTGGGTTGGGTCGTTTGGCGACATCCAACGGGGTACTTGTAAAATGGTAGTAATGGGGTATGGAAGGAGCGGGAGATCTCGGGGTGTGGTGAGGATCTAGCAATAAGTAAGTACTTATGATGCGAATATTCTCATCAGCTCGAGTGAATTTGTTGCTACAGGCTCACCTGATCACCTTCCACCGTCCCTTTTAGAGGCTGGGCTTGGCATTGAATGTCATCTCTAGATAATCCGAACACTTATAATACTGTTTATAATGTGGGCAAACATTTCATGTTTTATATGGGTAGTAGTTCCGATAAAATCGATCAAAAAAAAATGAGAGGACCAATATACAAAAGTCCGTCCATATCATTCATTAGAGATGCAAAAGTTAGTTGTTTTCAAAGTCAAATTATCATCACAACTAACAAAAGAGACGTATGAAAGAAAGGAGATGAATAACAAAGAATGATAAGTGGAAGCAATCCTAGCACAAACATATATCACCACGAATTAATTAACTAGACTTTCTGTAATTGGAGGTTGTCAGAGACAGAAGCTGAGGCTACTGTGCCGGGATGAATAAAGATCTCATTTGTTAGGACGCGGTCAGCAGTCATAATGAGCGCCTTGCTACACAGCCACACTTTACGAGACACTTTACAAAGCGAAATGTGATAAATATCAGCGAAGTTTAAGAATGTACTTTAAGTTATCCCCTATGAAAGGGGATATTTTATATAGACAAGTCAGAAGGTTGGTTAATGTCTTGGTTATGGTCTTGTGTACTGTTCAGTGATGCCACTGAAGGTAGTCTTGGATATATGTATTATTGCGGATCTTGATAATATATTAATGATTATTTAGTTTTTCCTGAGTATCTATGGTATGATATTGCAATAATCAGCAAACTAAAGTTTCCAAAAAATTTCCTTTGTAAAGAATATCTAACCAGAAGAAAGTTCTAGTGACTGACAGTTTGAGTAAAGAGGTTTGATGAAAGAAATGCTTTAGCAAATGAAAAGAGTAAGGTTTTATCACTCACAGGCAATACTCAGTTCTCAGGCTTTTTAGGATAGACAGTATTTTGACCCAGTATGTTAACAAAGTGCTATTCGCTTTCATTTTTATAATATCCCATGTTTGCTTGCCAAGAGCAATGGGAAGATCTGTAAAATTTGCAAGCTTAAGATTTTTTTTTTTGCGACTTTCATGTTGACCAGTGTTACAGGCAATGTGGAAAGTTAAAAGTAATTCGCCGGTGATTACTTGTGCCAAACTTTTCTCTGACTTCAACATTGCAAACAAGATCATTTATAGCGATACCTAAATCTAATATATTGCCGTCGCTCGTTGGTTTATCAAACAATTGTATTAGGGCACTATCAAGCAGATTCAGGTAAAGCCCACGCCCCGAGCTGATGGAAAGGGATTCTTCCCACTTAGGTAATGGTATGTTGATATCTCCTAACTATGATCGAATCGCTTTCATTGCTAATTTCTGCAATCTAATCATAGAGTCTTTCGTCTGCCTCTGGTGTCTGTGCTGGGTACCTATAAATTAACCCTACTGTTATTTTCTTTCGAAACTTATCTGTGATGTCTACAAAAATGAATTCGATATCAATAGCAACAATAATTTTCAGCACAGGATTTCCACATGATTTTACAAAGAGCAAGACAGCACCGCTTAGTTTATTTCCCCTATCATCACTGTTGAATATAGTGTAGCCAGAGATGGCGTATTCGGCAAGGAAAAATGTTTCTAACATCTAGCCAAGATTCCGAAATACTGATTATATCATGATTTTCTTCTGATACAGTTATTTCTAGCCCCGCAAATTTCTTACGTATACTCCGAGCGTTAACACAGACTATCCAATGCATGATTGAGACTTTTCTCGTCGGTATGTATATAGGCAGCCGAGGCAGTGGGGAGCCCACCTACATGAACAAAGTCCGTAACCTCGGCTTGAAGTGTCCCATCCTGGTTGCTGCTACCTGTCTTGTTCCCTGCTTCTACCTGAGAATTGATATGCTGCTGTATTCTGCCTTTCCCCCGACCTGCTTCGTTCCCAAACGACTGCGCCAGCTGACATTCCGTCATGTTGTACCCCAATCGGCCCATCCCCCGCCGCTACCTCTACTACTTTAAATGCTCTGTTCCGCCGTGTTCCCTACAGTCCTTGTTCCCTTCCTGCGTAAGGTCTATGATTTCTAGGTTACCTATCCGGCCATGTTTCCTCTTATCCTCAATTTCTTTCGGTTTTCCAATGCTCTGAGTAGCTAACTAGTTATGTCTATCGAAAAAAGAGCCTAATATTCTCCTCTAACACGCTGTCAAGACGGGGTTTCCCCTATTACATTCAATTGAATATCCTTGGCAAAAAGGCTTCTATTTCGGCTAAAATGATCCACGAAATCTATACAAAAGATGTTTTTCTCCCTACAGAGAGGCTCAATTCTACTGTTTATCGCTAAGGTACAGGGATTTGCATCATATCTGGATAGCATTCTCGTTATAACTAGATTCCTACGGCTCTCTTTGAACTTACAGATCAGATCCCTATACACTGTAAGAATTTGCTCTGATTTCCTATTTGTCATATCATTTGATCCGACCTGGACAACAAACATCAGATCTTCGGAGGTGTTTAAGACAATGTCATCAAACTTCCTTAGAATATCTTCCAATTCATCACCAGAAAAGCACAAATTTCTTCTCTTCCCCTTAACACTGTGTTCCTGCTTCTGATCCTTAACGAAGGAATCCTTAACCAGAATGATGCCTTGATCATCCTGTACTTCGTCTTCCAGTAAACTAAGCCTATTCCAAGTCGGAATCTCCCTATCTTGAACTGCTAGTTGACAAGTCTTCCTAACGAGCTGGAAGGAATATCTATCATCTAACTTCGTCTCCACAACAACCAATCTATCTTCTAAGTTCTCTAACTTATTTGTCACCAATGATTTGTGCTCCTGTACATCGACTAATTCTGCTGTAACATGACCCTCATAATAACTTTCCCACAAATTCATCCTAACATCTAATTTTTCAATTCTTCACTGTTCCTTTAATTTCTAAATTAATCTTTTGTAGCAAAGTGCAGAACAAACAAGAAATGAACTTACTCTCTTCCTTAATGAGTAAGTCCCTGGTAAAGCATGGACAGTTAAATCGTGCAGACAGCTAGCCAGCCAACATTTGAAAGACTGAGGATTCATAATTTTCATCATCTGCATCAACACCCTAGAGATTGGATTCACCAGTAGAACCTTGAAGTTTATCAATGACAGGGAAGTCGGAAATATAGCTTAGCCAGGGAAGACTGCCTGAATATTCAAAGGGATTCGTACAAACTGTTAGAGTGGTCAGGGATATGCCAAATGGATTTATCCAAACAAATACCAAGTACTGCATATTTGCACAGAAATTGAAAATCACAAATATAGAATGCTTGGTAAAGTATTCATAGAAGTTAGAGAAAAGACCTTGGCGTGATTATCAATAATAACCTTAAATACGGAAAACGGTACCTCGCTACATACAATATAGCTAAAAGGATTCTAGGGTTCATAGCCAGAAATATAGATTACGAAAAGTATACAATACTTATCCTTTATGACGTTTTTGCCAAACTTCATTTGGAATTCTCTGTGTGATGCTGGTCACCAAGCCTGGCCAAGAATGAATAAAAAACTAGAACGAATTCAAAGTAACCAAACTACCCCTTCACTAAAATTAGGTTCTATGAGGAGAGACTCGAGACCTTGTCATTCTCTCTGTAATAGCATGGACTTCAAGGAGATCTAATCAGAGTTTCAAGCATGCAAAAGAATTTCAACATAAGCAAATTTTTTTTATCTTAGTTGGAGATTCAAAAACCAGAATAAAGATACAAAGATGAAGAGAAGGAAATCTAACATCAACTTACGCAAAAGTTTTTGCTGTTGCAGAGTAGTCGATCCAATATTGCAATATAGGACCTTCAGATGTAGTTAATGCAATTACCATCAATACCCTCAACTAAATGTTAGATGAATACTTGTGTTATCTGTTGTCAGTAAATATTACTACTTCAAGGGGCATCATTCAACCTCGTCTTTCTTCCTCATAGACCAGCAACACTGCAGCTTTTGTTAACCTGATAGGGAACTTTTCCTGTTCACACCTTCCTATAAAAATTCTATGGCAGTATGTTTCCTCCATTACTACACGGTGGTTTTTCTTCCACCCGGCAAACGAGCCGGAGGATGAGGTGGCTAGGGAGGTGCCTCTTGCTTCACTATCCTGTTTCAACCACAGTCTTAGATCAAGCCAAGAGCTATCTTCGTCAAGGACCATTAGGTCTCCAGTTACTTTTATTTCCCATGTTCTTCATTCCCTACCAAATTTCACTACCTGAAACATCCAAACATCCTGCCTCATTCCATATCCTGATATAGTCATATCTCACAACGTCACTCACTGACCCTCCACACCCTACCAAACTCCATCTTATGACACCCCAGACCTGTTCTATCCTTTTCTCTGATACAACTCACACCTTACCACATCACACTTACATTCCACACCTTGCCACATCGTGATTAATAACACCTCACTCACTGCCTCATCCCATTTCATGTCACACCTCAATCCTTGCTCTAGACCACTTCATGAAACAAACTACACCATGCATCACCCTACTTCATGACTCACTTCACATCCTGCCTCATCCCACGTCATGAGACACTCCAGACCCTACATCATCATATTTCATTACACACCCCAAACGCTGCCTTGTCTGACTTCATGATATGCCACACACTTTACCTTACCCTACTTCAAAACACATACGACAACCTGCTTTATCCCATTGTACGGCTTAAAGTACACTTTGCTTCATCCCACTTCATATCACACCCTATATTTTGCCTTATCATGACACATTTGACTCCCTTCCTCATCCCACTTCAAGTCACACTCCAAACCCTGCTAAGCCCAACTTCATGACACGTCCCACATTCTGCCACTTCATAACACATCCCAAACCCTGCCTCATCCCACTCCATAATACACTAAACTGCATCTCTCGTTATTGGACACTATAACCTGCCTCATCCCACTAACGAAGCGGCTAAGAAAGCAAATAGAATGTTAGAATTTATTGAGAGAAACTCTACATACGAAAGAAATGATGTGGTATTGCCCCTGTGATCAGCTGTAGTTATACCCCATCTCGATAATGCAGTGCAGTTCTGGACCCGCCACCTAACTAAGGATATTCTTAAAATGAAAGCAGTGCAGTGAATAGTAATTAATTGATTTCTTCCTTACTTAACACAGCATATGAGGACAAACTGCAAAAATTGAATATGTTTCCGAGGAAAGTTAAAAATCCTTTTGAGACACTTAAAGGATTCAACAATGTCGATATGAAAAATTTCTTTGCGGTGGCAACAGAGCTACCAATGAGAGCAAATAGACTAAAACTTGGAGGCCACCTAGATAATTCTGGATTGCACGAATTTTTTCTTCACCTACGTACAGGATCGACAAGTGGAATAAGCCCCCAGAACATGCTGTTCAGAGCAACACAGTCAATAGTTCAAAATTGGGCTTGATCGTCACCCGTCACTCTCCGGTTTTGAATTATTAAACAAGTCATCGTAACGTAGTAGTATATCATGTTGCCTTCTGAATCACTAATCTTACCTTGGCCATGATGCGGTAACTTACTAACATTGATTAAACCGTGCGGCCTGCTTTAAGGGTGGAAAGAGTAATTATTGTACAGTCCCTCCACATCAGGGGTAATATATACGTTGAGCTCAAAGTTTATCCTTATCGCAATCTCTATAACAAAATATGAAGGGAAGAGTGTCCTTGGTGATGTAATGATTGACATGTTCACGGTCATTCTAATATCATACTTTTCAATGAAAATTTCTTTCTGGCATGTTAGTCCTGCAAGTTATTTTTTCTACCTGTTTCCCATCTGGGTGTTGCCGGAGGGAGTGGAGGGTGGGGAAAAAGCCTTTGCTTTGTGATCCTTTTCCTTTGCTGTTTTTAAGAGGACTGCATCTTTTTCAGTAGCGTTAAGGCCAGACGACCTTGCTTGGTTCTGTGTGGTTTGTGTATCGGTGAAACTCTCTCTCTCTCTCTCTCTGTCTCTCTCTCTCTCTCTCTCTCTCTCTCTCTCTTTACCGTGAACGTTACACGCTAGACCTGCCTTTTAGCAAAATTCTTTCGTGGGCACTTGTCTGCCGTCTTTTTTCTCTTTTTTCCTCTATAATATCCTTTCCGTCGCCCTCTCTTGCTGCAACCACTCGACGTTTATAGCAGGAAAACTAATTTCTTTACAAGGCAAAAAGTGTCATCATACCCCAAGTGAAGAAACTACAAACAGTGCATTACTGGGGCCATCAATTTCCGACCAAACATTAACCCAGCCATGGATAAGAAATTCAGACCTTTCGAACGATCACACTTGAATTTCAGGTTTGCATCCCTTGCAGCTATCTTTTGAGTGGCAGGGAGGCTGGGCTTGGCGTTGCAGTGGTGTTTCAGTAGCGATAATGGCGTGCAGGGGATGATGGTGGCCTAGGATAGAGGATGCCCGTCTAATCTCCGTATTATGAATCACTATCACAATATTTTGACTCTCCCTTTGGAATAAATTTCTTATGATGACACTGGTCTCATCGTGATGATCAATGTCATAACTCAAGATATGATTTAACATGTGATAAGTGGACCCAAGATTGTGACAAATGGAACCGAGATTGTGACGTGGACCCAGTTTTGCGATAGTAGGACCCTGGATTGTGATAGGTGTCCATGAAATGTGGCAAGTGGACACTGAGCTGTGACAGGTGGACAATGGGTTGTTACAGGTGGACATTGGGCTACGACAAGTGGACCTGGGTTGTGATAGGATAACTCTTGGTTATTACAGGATGACTCTGGGCTGTGACCAGAGGGGCCCTGAGTTGTGACAGAAGGATCCTGGATTGTGTCAAGTGGACCCTGAGGTGTGACAAGTGGGGCCTGGGTTGTAAGAGGTTAACCCTGGGTTGTGACATATGGACCATCAAATTCAAGACTGAATGGGAAAAAGAAGGCAACTTGCCGTTTC
>JAUTXX010535291.1:0-10846 GCA_032273605.1 Panulirus laevicauda | reverse complement strand
CTCTCTCTCTCTCTCTCTCTCTCTCTCTCTCTCTCTCTCTCTCTCTCTCTCTCTCTCTCTCTCTCTCATCATTATGCCAAATTCTACATAGATTTTATGATATCAGAAGAAATAAGAGGATTGTAGATCAGTATTAGGAATTTCTTATTCCTACAGAATTCAACAATCATGTATAGCATGCATTGTATCTTCTTCATTTATAAGTTTTTTCATTTCAGCAAGAATCAGCCACACTGCGAAGACAGTTTACTCTTAATGAGAGCCTTCCAGCCTTTATATTTGATCCCAGTCTGGATGCTAGACAGAGAGCCAAGCTCTTGGAAATTGAAATGAATGAACAAGCCAAGACAGTAAATGACCTCAAGATGCTTGGGGCTTCTGCATCAACCATTGAACAGGAAATGCGACGACTACAAGAACTGGAAGCAGTGGTATTCCATGATTTCCGCAGAGATGTGATAAAAAAACTTCGTCGCCAGAGTGTGAAGGCAACATCAATGAAGGATCGTCTTGGGCTAGGGCCCAAATCTCATCTCAGGTCAAAAAGCTTCAGGGTTCCCTCACCTACAGTTGAGGTGAAAGAGCCACCAATGTAAGTGAGTCTAGACATTTGACATTATAAAGAGATATTGATCGTTACATCATTACCTTTAGCATTATTCATAGTTCATCAGTGAGGAACTCTTATTTATGAATGTAGAATTGTAACCCATAATATGTGTATAGGACATACCCAACAAATGTGGGATCCAGATTTTTTCTTCAGTTAGCATATCCCATTTATCGATGACTTTTGTAACATATTAGTTCTACACAGCTTTTCATGCTTGTTACTGTCTTAGTTTCTGCTTATTTCAATGTACTGTTCACTCTACATTTTCACTTTGATTTAGATGTCCAAAGTTCTGATCTTGCCTCTCATGTCCCAGCTCTCTTACAGTGTAGCTAGATTTATGGCTGCCATCCTGCCTCTGTGAATTGGCTCTGTTAATTCTTTTACCTTAATTGTTGCCTGGATTGGAGTTTTTCTATGAGATTTACATGTTTCTATGAAATTCACATTTTTTTGTAATGAAGGTTTGAAATATCTTTTCACTGGGAATAAGGAAGAAAGAATGTTACTCAAGAACAGGAACATGCAGTAGACACATTAGATAGAAGTAATCGATAGGAACATTAATAGGAGCCACTAAACATTTCATTAGAGATGCCCTTTACCAGTATCCTGTTAAAGGTGAGGCACAAAAGGCTAAAAAAAATGCACTGAGTTCACCAGTTATAGATACTCTTACCCACTTGAGGAAGTTCCCAGAGGGAGCAGGCTTCAGATAGACAGATAGATAGATAGAATTCTCCTTCCAAAACATTCTCTTATTCCCTCTGAAGTTTGTTGTTGCTCACTCACCCCAGTTCTCATTGACCCTTTTTTTTTCAGCCTTTTCTCCTTCCACTTTGCCTTGTGCATCTCCCAGTCACTCGCACTCATTCCCTGTAGGTATTGCCAATAATAGTAATACTATGATACCAGGAGATTATATACATAATTTTCTCTTTATTTCGGAACTGGAACTATTATATAAACACCCCATACTTAGCTAGATTTTACCTTCAAGGATGATGGTACCTTAATGAGATCAGTTTTTCCTGTTGTAGGAGCTGTGGAAGTCGTGGTAGTATTGACCAAGCATCAATAAGTGTGGATAGTTCACCATGCCACACTGCCAATGATGCTACTGCTCAAAAAGTCAAGTTTGTGGATGGATCTACTCATGGGTGAGTTATGTGCATGATGTACAGTACTACGATTGTAAAAGTATCAAGTTAAAAGAGTTATATCAAGACAGGTCATTGTTCAGCATGACATTATACTGGAGAAGTATTTTTAGTCTAACGAGTTAGCTTTGATGCTAATTGAGTAATTTTTTTTTACAACTATGGGAAAATTTCCCACTGCAATATACATTACCTTAGATTTCTTTTTGTTCTCAGGGTGTTGACATGACATACTTTTAACATATATTTTGTTTTGCCAGTTTCTCCATTGCAATATACATTACCTTAGATTTCTTTTTGTTGTCATGGTGTTAACATGACATATTTTTAACATTTATTTTGTTTTGCCAGTTCATCATAGTGTTTTATTTTCCCATGTCCTACCAGACGACACTTGTCCTTCACCAGTGGTTCATCAGATTCTTACCCAACGGATGAGATTGATAATGGTGATGTGTTCCTGACAACACCAGGGCATATACGAACTCCCACACCTACCAATGTATCTGACACGGAGACGGAAACTATTACTATCACCAATTTCAGGTATTCACCTAAACATTTACCTTACTTTCCCTCTACAGATTGTTTTAGATAATCATACATAAATACTCTGATCGTCATTGATTTGTTAGATATTGGTTTGTAATGCTCTTCACCACCAAGAAGGAGGAAATAAAGTTGAAAAGAAATTATGAGTTAATGAAATCTACTTGTGTCTGATATCTTGCAATGCTCATTCTTGTGACAGTAGTAGGATCAAATACATGCATCCTATCAATTCACTCACGTGTATCCTCAGCTTATGCCGACTCTGCTCAAGTCAGCTGAGGCAAACCCAGTAATAAGCCCTCCTTCATTTTTCTCTTTGATACTGAGTTGAGCCTTATAATAAGTCAAACATTTCCATTCACACCTTCACCCTCACACACTTAAACCAAACAATTAGTATACTGTAAGTCAGGGCAGGAAAAAGAGAATTGTTAGATATTTTGTGCTATGCTAATCTTTTTATCGAGGCTTGAATTTTACTATTTGTTTGAAGAGGACTCAAAAGGGGAATCATATGGAAGATAGGACTTGAAAGGGGAAATATCATGGCAACTGTGTTCAGCTGAACGAGTTCTTTGAGAGTATATATTGGAAAGGGAGTTATATAATAAAAGAATATGCCAGTGTGATTGAATGTTTTGTGAAATCCACACTGGAGTCAAAACATGGGTGCCATTGGATGTAGATTAGAAGAAAATGGTAAAAATGTGAGTTGCATGGTTCAATATAGTATGTCAAAAAGC
The DNA here is from genome assembly GCA_032273605.1 of Panulirus laevicauda. Taxonomy (NCBI): domain Eukaryota; kingdom Metazoa; phylum Arthropoda; class Malacostraca; order Decapoda; family Palinuridae; genus Panulirus; species Panulirus laevicauda. The sequence goes on along the minus strand of JAUTXX010535291.1, from coordinate 7,778 downwards.
AAAAGAGCATAGAGAGGTACTGTGCAGAAGATATAGACACCACTGTAGTAAGTCTGTATGAGAAACAAGAACTGAAAGAAACAAATACTGTAGGAATAAGGAGGGAGAAGCAGAGAAACTTTAGAGTGAAAGGAAAAGAGTATTGTGGTCAAGGCAAAAGATAATCCAGAACTGTTGTAACTTCATCAGGAGCAAACTATCAGTTAAAGAGCAGCTAATTACATTAAGGGATTTGACAGGAAGAACTGTTCAGGAAATCAATAAGAAACTGAATTGTAATTTTGAAAATGTTTTCACTGTGGATGCTATTGTCCCAGTGTTGGCAAGATGATATTAGGAGGCAGATCAAGAGGCAGCAATAAGGGTTAGAATCTTAGACTAGGTAAAAGATATCTTAGTAGAAGAGAGCAAAGGATACTGGTTACCAGAGCATTTCAAAATGTGATTGGGTATCTAGTGGCATGCTGTGGACTCAGTCTTAAGCCCATTTTTAAATTCATGGTTTATGTAAATGGCTTGCCTGATGGAATGAATTTTTCCCCTTAGATATGGATGTTGTCAAGGTCAAGAGAAAAATAGAAGTAATGATTGATGAATCAGTTTACTGGAGGGCCTGGACAAACTTGAAAGTTAGTCTTATAAATGTGTGATGAAATTCATTGCCTATGAATGCAAAATGATAAGGATGGGACAGTAAGAGAAGGCCTTAAAAGAATTATTAACCTTCATTTGATAAGCTACATGACTGTATGTGTGAATAGACCTCTTACTAGAGCTCCACATCAGGAGTATTGTAAAAGAAGCAGACTGTCTGCAGATAAGTATTAGAATCATATTTGTGTTGGGATTATGCTTACTGATCCAGTTCACTAGGAGCTAAATCATTTTGTAGAATAGTTATATTGTTTCTGTTTGTCATCCAGATGCTAAAGCTATTTTGCATTTATTGTTCTAAATATTGAAGCTTAAGATTCTTTGTGAACACAGCAATCTCAAAAGAATAATGATACTCCATGTAGGGATGTACCATATCCTAATTTAAGCAATTTAACATTTGTGTGAATAATAGTATGGATTTTCTGTCCACAGCAATGACAACATAGGTAGTACAGCAAACAAGAACGTTGGTGGTCTGACAGGCCTAGTGTCAGTCCTAGATAATGATGTGACTCATAATGCTGCTAGTGTTAGTTACTTTAGAAATGAAAGTAATCCTGGGGGTGGTGACAGTGGCAGCACACCTGGAACAGCAACAGCACCTCTTTCTGGCCACTCTAGCACTCACAGTTCAGGTAAAAGTTTTGATAAATTGAATTACTGGCACGGTCTTCTTCTGCCTAATATTCTAAGTCTACAAACTTCATAACACTCTTCACTTATATAGATTCCTGCCATGACTATTTTGAATAAGGAATTCTTTGAATGTATCCCAAGTACATAGAAAAGAATGCTTGTGTTTTCTTTAATTCCTCTCTGTTGCCATGCATGACTTATTGAATATCATTTCTTCTCTTTAGACAGTAGTTCAGGGTCATTCAACCTTTCTTAACACAGTTATTCATGTATTTCATTCACTCATTTTGACATTATTTGTAAATCAACCATCCATTATTCTCTGTCTTTCATGGAACATCATGTTAGTATTTACTTATTTGTGTATGAAAACAACATTCCAACTTATATTTCCCATTAGTTCATTAATCTCATTCTGCTCCTCATTCTTCCCATTGAGTGTTTCCCATTGATTAATAACTCTATAGTTGCTCTCTTTCATACTCTGATCCACTGTGTACAGTTGGATTATACGTACCAAGATCTGAGCGTTATATGACAGCTGAAAACTTGTAAACTTGTGTGCAAATATTTTCATTGTTTGGGTGTCTTGGATGCTAACTCACAAAGGCAGGAAAAGTAATTGGGTATAAAGAAGTAAATTCATTCACATTCTCTTTGTTTTGTAAAACGAAAGTCTCCAGATGGTATTGCTGTTTACTGATGTTTATCTATTCATATTATTCATAATTGCCCTAGGACCCCTCTCTGAAAGGGTCCTAGTGTTGCTCTGCAAGACACACCATGCCACAATAGTAGCATGGAGCGCTGTTCTGAGTTGCATCACATTTGTGGCAGAGATCATAGAAATGGTTAAGTCACCAATTGGGCTGAAATGTTATTTGCATCACATCATTGTGTCCTGTTCATGTAGTTGTACATCATATCAATCTGCAGGGCCTATCACGCCAGGTGGCCTCGGGTCAAGCAGCTCAGGTACTGTCAAGCCTTTGGATCCTAGCATTGACCTGGAACTTGATGTCCGGGTCTGTATCAGCTCTGGGATGTGTAACCTCTACACTAAGTGTGTCTCTAGGGAAGAAGAAAAGAGGTTAGTGACTCTCATCTGTTGTATTACTAAATTTCCATGAGTTCAAGTAAACACCCTAAGGATATGAAAGTACAGGATAATGTAAAGGATATCAAATTTGACAAAATATTAGATATATTTGAAATGAACTTGGCAAAGGAAAGAAAAAACTTGAATTTCTCACCATTGCTGGTATTGGCAAAGTTCATGATGTGTTGCTGTAGTTAAGTATGAAGGTAGATAAGAGTGCTGACTAACAAACTCCCTCAAGGAGTATATGCTTCATAGATGAATCCTTTTAACTGTTCAAATGACCTAAAATCCTTAACAGAAAGTCCTCACCATTCTACTAAATATTTAACCTTTTCATTCCTGATCAGTAGAGCCATAACCCCAAACACAATTACCCTGAGAAGACCACAGTGGGAGGACACAGCACACACACCCCACCTGGGCCTATCTCTGCTGCACAGTGTAAACAAATGAGATTATATAAGGTTTAAATGACAATAACAACCAGCTGTCATATTTGGACATACAAGGAGACCATGAAGGATGATTTTAGATAGACTAGAGGAAATCTCAGTCTCCAAGCATTGCAGAAGAAAATGAAAGCCAAGGTTGATTTGTTGGTTTCGAATGCCAAGATTTAAATACCTTAGCATGACACCAAGTTTTAAATGTCAGCGTTACACTGTTTCAAAATTGGCTTCGATTTTATGTGGTTGTTTAAGTGGCTTATATCTTATATTATTTAAATGGCTTAGAATTTTTCTTTAATATATCAACAGCTCAACAGTTATGAGACTTTTTTGACCCTGGCAGATGGGGGAGACAACTTTTTTCAGCATTGTATAGAGTGAAAGTGTCAAAACATGAAAAGGCATTATTCAACTTCAGTGTGTAATGGTAAACAAGAATCCTTATTTTATCATCAGGAATGAGTATTAAATTCATTTAGAATGGCAGGATCTCAGTACTTTTTTATATCTGGCAGAATGAAGAAAGAACGAAGTTTCTCAGGAGGAATATCTGAGACTCCCAGTAGTCCTGGCTCTGTTCGTAAGAAAAACGAAGGCCGGCCCAATTTATCAACAAGTAAACTTCGAGCACCACCTCCACCCTCCCTCTCAGTTTCAGCAGACACTGTCTTTTATATCCCAGGTCTTGATGTCAAGGTTAGTTGTAGATTTCAGAACATTCGCTATTTCACAGATTTTATCAATGATAGTGCCCTGTAAGAATGTCCAGCATGCCATGGACATATTTGAATCAAGATGTTACAGGCAGAAATCTCTTTCAACATAATCAGTAATGCATGTCTGTGAACATTCACCTGTATTTAGGCATTTTTTCACACACACACACACACACACACACACACACACACACACCAGTAAACTTAAAGTTTCCCAGTAGAAGAGATATTGCAAGAGGGACTTTGGATGTTGGTGAAAGAAATGGAAAAAGAGGTCTACTAGAGGAATTGGGGTTCTTGAAGGGGGCTAGTATTGCAGCTGCTTGAGCTCTGCCTTGCTGGTGTTGGACTAGGCTCAAACTCTTTTTATAACAACATTACAGATTTGGATATGTGTACAAAGAAATCTGAACAAAATCACCAGAAACATCAGAAAGTTAAGTTCAGACCCAGCAATGTAGTGTTAAGCAAAGGAGAGTCTGTTAGAAAATAAAGCCCTTTTTTAGAGGGCTCTTTTCATCATGATATTATTCGTGTCATGGTATTAGGGAGTGCTCCCTCAGGTGGTTGTGTTCTACAATTTCTTTCATATTCACCAAATACCTCAGACACCCTTTTCATAGAAGCATCCTTCTTATAGCAGAACCCACCACTGCACCCTGGCAAATCCTCCTCCCACAACTTCTTATGGTATTAGAATTGTTTTGAGTTATTCTCAGACGGGCAGTGTTGTGGTGTATTTTCATAAATACAAATACCATTTTACACCACATTAACATACAGAGAATATATCACTGCTCAGGGATGGGCTGCAAACTGACAAGCCAAATCCCTTTGAATTAAGATTATGGAAAAAAAAATTTCTTTTAGGTACATTATGAGTCACGCAATATTCATGAAGAGACTCCAGTAGGAAGTGGCAGTGGTGTATTTGGCACTGGTCCAAATATGCAACCAGAGGGATATGGCTGGTCTCCTGCTGGCACAACAGGTGGCACCAGTTCTCGCAAGAGTGGCATCAGCAGTGGTGGCATCAAACGGGCCTCATTATTCACATGGTTGACATTACAGAGCATACAAAGAGAGACTACAGTGAGCCCCAACATTCTAGAGTTCTTAGAGTTAGCTCTAGAGCCACTACCAGTACCAGAGCCACAACACAAGTCACCTGCCACTTCTCAAGGTAATGTACCCTAATAGTGTTCATATGAAAATGAGTCAAGTATAGTCATTTTGTATCATTATTAGTTAGTATGCATCTTTATTCATATGTTTGCACATCATAGCTCAGAAGCTTTTGAAATGCTCTCTCCAAACATCACAGTTGAAACTTCATGACACATCAGTCTGTTTCAACGTCTCTCTCATGTTCACATGCATTTCCATTATAAAAGAAATGCAATACCTTATGTTTAAGAACTCTCCATTAGTCATCAGCATGCTGATGTAGATTTTCTTTTGTTAATATGAAGTACTTTTACATTTATTTTTGATAAATAGTTATTATGACTGAGTAACTGTAGTTATTGATAGCACAATGTATTTGGTATCCCTTTGTCTATAATGTAACATATGGACAAAACACATGTCTGGTGATATACTGCATCCACCTTAACTGGTGAACCCTTTCATGTCAAACAGCTTGCTGAATCATGGTAAGAGTGAGAAGCACATAGAGTTTTGCTTTATGTCTGTAAAAGTAAAGTGGATATGAGAAGATTAAGAGCAGAATATCATATATGAAGGAGCTAAATGAAAATAGATGCAGAGAGAATGCATATTATTGGAGAGAAAGTTAGAGTAAGGAAGTAGATGTACAAGTATCCAGAAAGCATGGAAGTTTGAGATGAGTTGGGATTTGGATGTTTTGTAGATATCCTTTGTGAGCCATCCTGTAGTTGAGGAGGCAATGGAAGTTGAGTCATGGTAATTTCTTCATTCTGGTTATGATTCAGTGAACACTTTTGGTTAATTCCGAAATTACAGATATAGAATTAGATTTCATGACGCTATATTTTTCTTTGAATTAGTTTTGGTTTAAGATATAGAGGGTGATATTCAGACTAGCCTTAACAGGTTTGATTTTACTTCACTGTTCTGTTAGAGCTTTTAGCGCCCTTGCTGAACTTGATATGATTGCCCACTACACCACATGCAGTTCCTCTTTTTGTGGCTCTCGTGGATCAATTTTTTTCCTCACTTTGAAAACATTTCAACTTTTGTGTTGAATTATAGCACATGGTATTCGTTTTAATTGTTAATATACTGGTAAGAGATGTTGCCAGTGATCAGTAGTGAATGTTATATTTTCTCCTTGATATTGTCATGTAACTATGAATTGCTCATTTGTGCTTCTTCCAAGGTAAGGTTGAATATGTAACAAGATCCTCAGAATTAGCAGTATTAATTCATGAAAAAGAAGTTACCCAGTCCTCCCAGCTCAGAAGTGCTATCTAATAATCATGCTGTGTAGTATCAATGTGGGAGAGGAATTTTGCATTCCACCTTTGAGTGTGTGCTTCTTTATACTAGTGAATGCATATCAGAAAATTAAAATTCTTAAAAAACTATTTGACTCACTTCTACCATCTGAAGTGTTCCCTGAAGGCCTAGAGTTAGTCCAGTAATCATAAGGATCCTTCTTCTCGTAAGACTTTTGAAATGCAAAATTGTCAGAGCTTGTAAGTACAGTAAAATTGCATAAACACTTTACCTATTGGTGGTAACCCTATTGTGAGTTTGCAAAAATTTGAATTACAGCACCTTACATGTTTTTAGGTAGAGTATACCTCACAGTGAGTATACTTTCGTATGCACATCCTCAGACAAACTGTCAGGTGATGAGTAAGTCATATTAGCCTGTGTAAGAAATGGAGAAAGTTTATATAAAGGGTAAAAAGTTATTCCACAGTGAGTATTATACTATTAAGAATAGAACTTAATGTGCTTTTTCTCTCTTCTTCATATTTTGTTTGCCAGCTGTTGTGATCTGTTGTTTTAGAACTGTTGAGGCTGCATATCAGTTTTATGCCTATTGACTCTCACATTCTTTGCTTGACCCTAGAACTTGCATGAATAGATATCACTCATCTGGCATAAAAGGGAGGAAAAATCAATACTTAAAGTTTTTGTATTTATTGGTCATTTGTCTTACCTTTTTACAAGTATTTACTTACTACTTATTGTTTGATGATTGACAGTAATTATAATTATTGACGAGAATATGAGTAAGATTGAATATTATATATAATTGATCAAGTTTGTCAATTCATAAAGAAAGACAAGGTTTTCATGCATGGTGATGGGATTTCAAGCCCTGTCTTGCCGTTCAAGATTTGATAGATGTGATTGGTTGATTCAACTTTATTGCAGTCTGTCTTCTGTGCCTTTCATGGTGATGAAGTGAAAATTTTTAATGAATTTTTTATTTAACAGAACCTGAGCCAGTGTTCAATGTGGATGTAGACACTTCAGGGGCTGCTGGTAGTGGAGGTGTGCCATATGTATATGCATCTTTTCCTGTTGATGTGGTTGTTTACTTCCACATGCAGCCATCAACTATCAGGTACATTTTAATTTTCATGATAATTAGCTTTATACATATACTGCAGATTTGTCAAAACATGATGATTTACATGATTTTTGTTTCATCACTTTTCTGCACATCACTCACACCCATACCTTCATGTATAACATACTTCCTCATGCTACCTCTTCATCTCATTCTTTTGTATTAAAAATGTTTTGCTATTATATAATTTGTTTATAGATGGGGTGGTTAAGGAGGTAAATGCAAGAGTTTTGGAAAGAGGAGCGAGTATGCAGTCTGTTGGGGATGAGAGGGCCTGGGAAGTGAGTCAGTTGTTGTTCGCCAGTGATATCTGCTCTGGTGGCTGATTCGAGTGAGAAACTGCAGAAGTTGGTGACTGAGTTTAGAAAAAAGTGTGAAAGGAGAAAGTTGAGAGTAAATGTGAATAAGAGCAACGATATTAGGTTCAATAGGGTCGAGGGACAAGTTGATTGGGATGTATGTTTGAATGGAGAAAAATTGGAGGAAGTGAAGTGTTTAAGATGTCTGAGAGTGGACTTAGCAGCGGATGGAACCATGGAAGCAGAAGTGACTCACAGGGTGGGGGAGGGGGTGAAGGTTCTGGGAGCGATGAAGAATGTGTGGAAGGAGCGGAAGTTATCTCGGAGAGCAAAAATGGGTATGTTTGC
>JAUTXX010535280.1:0-10847 GCA_032273605.1 Panulirus laevicauda | reverse complement strand
ATACACACACATCCACACACGCAATTATACACACCTATACATCTCAATGCATAAACACATACACACCCACAGACATACACATACATACACGTGTACACAATTTATTTATCTTGGAAAAATATAAATAATAAAAATCAGCAAAGGAAGGGAAGTTAATTCATACATTGTGACGCAACCTTTTTTTGGCTTCACAATTCTATCAAGAGCACATGGAAAGGAAACTAAAACCTTACACATTTCTTATGGATACTTTTTATATGTTAGCAGATGAACACTTAGCCTGTAGTAACTTTATCTTTGAATGACAACATGAGAAAAAAACTTTTAGAAACCAGAGCTGCTCATTTCTATTTTTGTTAAAATGCAATCAAGAAATTCTCAGTTTCTTTCATCCTTGGAAAATATAAGGAGGATAAATAATCAGAGATTACCTGAATTCCAACATTCAACCTATTTCCATGGTACTCTGAGTAACCACTTCCCTAACTTGAAACTGTAAATCTTTCCTGACTCATTAAAACACTATTACATGTCCTTCTTACCCATAAGTTTATATTGCTACCATCATCTTAACCTTATATATGTGACAAATGGTAACCTTAGCCATACACTTGATATAATGTAGGAAGTATAAAAAAGTAGGTGTTATCAAGAATCCATTTGTTCCAGTTATATCATCTGAAAAGTCACCGTTGGGGAGGCCATATCATACTTCATACTTTAAATGAATATACCAACTTTGGCTGTAGGAACCTTTAGAAAGGTCCTGGAAAAAACAGGACTCATCAAAATTGGCCTGGGCTATTTATGAAATACTAAAACTCACTTTTTAGAATTGCAATAAGCCTAAGATAAAGGCCATTTGAATAATCAAGTGTGGTCCCAGAGTAAATGTTAATTCTGAACTGAGCTATTCCTCAAAATTTCAACTACACACATTGAGTGGGCAATCTTTCTTGTACATACTCCCTAAAATGGCTATGAAGTCATAAAATTGCACATACAATACACATTTCAACTTTCGAATTCGTTGAACTCGAGCTCTACCACTACTTAGCCATTTGTAATTCTTTCTTAGTCTATGGTTGCACCTCTTTCTCATACAAGGTTATGGCAGAATATCATTTCATCAAGCATCCCTCCAATTCTAATTACCCTGCCTACCATCCTACAACATCCCCAGACAGAAAGACTCACCTGGCTACCCCATGCATAACCTCCATTTTTGAGTTTAATGAGAGCACATTCGCCATGGATACTTTCAATTGAGGCATCAGTATCTTCAATACTATCTTGGAGGTCATAAAGAGTTGGATTACTAGCCATTTCATCCACTTGACCAAGACACTGTGGAGAAAAAGGAGTTAATTAATACGTTTTCAAAAATTGTATTAGAAAACACTTTACATTAACTTGGGAAAAAATATTTCAATTATGCATAGTGGCAAAACAGTTCTAACTAACAATAAGGAAATAAATAAGTTTCATACAAGGTTTAGTGCTCAGATGAAAGAGTTAAACTTAGGAAGTGCAAGTTTATCCCACTGACATTCATTCACATTTCATTCTTTTGAAAAAAAATTCATTATGATATCATAAAAGTCAATGTATGAAGTTGTGACAATGCCTAGAGAGATAATATTAATAGGTAAGCTTACTTCCAGTTAGTGTTTAAGTGTGTGTGTGTGTGTGTGTGTGTGTGTGTGTGTGTATCATCACTATGAACTGCTTTTACAGCAAGATACCATAATCTGCAAATGAAATAACAAAACCATATGATTTCTTAAATTGTTATATACACAATTCTACAGTTAAAGTGAATTACAAACAATCTTAAAATATATGAAACTAACCTTGCGACACAGTCTTCCAGATGAAGCATCATCAAGAGATGCCAGTTCCTCATCAAATGTTCGCACTGTAATTTCCTTTTCATGTAATACTGCCAGCTGGTCTTGAAGTACGGCATTCTCCTGTAAAGCATCATCCAAGATTAATACATTTCAAGAACTTTTGTACAGCTTCAGACATGGATGTGTTATATAGGCAATCTGAAATATGCCATGTTCATTTTGAAATTATCCTGCTTGCTTGTCTATATTGTTAAGATCTAAATCTATTCTGTTTTTCCCTGACACTTTATTTACTCAAGGAAAAAGAATCTTTAAAAAGAAGGACCACAGACTGGTTTTATCACGTTTATATACCAACTTGATAAGATCATTCTAAAGCTGAGTAAGTTCTAGTCTCTTAATTTCCGAGAGAAGCTAGAATGAATTTCCCATAACCATGTTATACTAAGTAAAGGGTCCATTTGTTAACTTCAAAATTCTAAGGGTTACTGAAGGCAGCCCCTGACTCTGTACTTAAAAAATAAAATAATAATGATGATAATGAAGGGACTTCTTTCTGCAGTATGAGAGCCTTTTGTCTTTAGTGAATTCCTAAAAGACCTTCAATAAAACCAACCAACAAAGCTTTCTTTTGGATTGTTTGATGTTATTAGCATATTGGGTATTCATAAACTATCATGGCTTCCCATCTCTCCCTGATCTCTGAAAATCAGTTGCTTTGAAGAGCCTGGTTAACCTTACTGGCAGAGACTTCCTCAATTCTAAATCCATGTGGATCATATCAACAAAGAAAAAGATTTACAGAGAGACAAATGCAAAAGCTCTACCTGCTTCACCTTCCTAAGAGATGCTACAGCTTTCATCTTGCACTCCACTCAACATAGGAGGCTAAGAACTTCCTTAAAGGAGTTTTAGAATTGTTTACTAGCATGCCAAAATCTCTTTGTATTAATCTCAGCAGAATGCTCTTAATGGCATGGAATTTTCATAACCACTAATGAACTCGTCAATTCAACAGACAATAATTATGTGTAACAAAGGCATTCACATTCAACAATTGCATGGCCATGTGTCTTTTACCAACTTTCTTGTTTGACAAGCTAGGTTTACCTTTTAAAAAACTAAAGACAGCATATTTACATCTGTCTTTGTTTTCCTTTGGAGTTTTGTTGAAAGACCACACTGCCAAAAAAATATATTCCTATAAGCTGCTTAGGCAGTACCCCTTACACCAGGCTTCGTGTGCAATGGGTAAATGTTTCATGATGCCCAACATAACTATACAGTGTAAAGGAAAGGGGAGTAGAGTTGAGCTTAAGAATTAGAGGAATAGATATTTATATTATAGTTGGTAAGCATCAGAAACCAAAATACTAAATGAGTTATAATACATGAAAGACAAGATATCAGCTTAATAATAAGTTATAATACAAGAAATACCAGATTTAAGAATAGTATGCGAATTACAATAAAGAAAAGATAATTTGAAACCTTACCTGAGACATGCATGCCATCTGAATCTCCAGCTCCTCTCTCTTTCGAACTTCCCCAGCCATCTCATTTTGGCAAGCCTTCAGCCTCTCCTCTAGCTCCTCTATCCTAGTCCGAGCTTCCAGATCCTCATTGGCTCGTTCTTCAGAATTCTAATTCAAATCAAAACCAAATTACAGATCAGTAAGTAGTGAGTATTTCTTAATGGCTCTTTTTGTTACCTCAAAAGCCAACAACTTTACCTGCCTTCTTGGGAAACAAGTAAAAAGAAAATCTAAAAGAACTTTGGAATAAAGTTTTAATATCTATTTGTCTGACTATAACCTTACATTTTAATGCAAGGACCTTAAAGAATTAGCTTCATAAAAGGTTTACAGATCACAGTTCTCACACACTTTCAAAAAGATTTTGAAATGGTCTGCACAAATAAAAACCTTATCATATTTGGGATAAGAAGCAGGTTGGACTGGGAAAAACATGCTTGCCATCCTATGCTATCACTTGTATATCATGAAAGGTAGTTTTATCCGTGGTCTTGAAAACTTGCATGACATATGTAATCAGCACACAGATATTAAAGAAGAATTAATGACAAATTGATAATTCGAAAGTAAAATTTTCTATGTAAAACAAGTACCACAATGTCACAGAAGACAGCATAGCTAAGAAAATACAGGAAACCTAATTAATACTTTCATCTTTAGCTATCTAAAGGATGTGAGATGGGTTAGCTAAAGGAGAGGGTGAATGGAAAAAATACTGCTGAAAAGTTTTACCTGGGCTTCACTATCCTGATCCTCCTCCTTAACGCAGATATCAAAGACAAGGGGAAGGTCTTCATATTAACATTAAAACTTTTTTAATTCAGAGTTTTACCTCAGAATATACTAAAAACTAACAAGAAAAGGGGTAAATTTCTATATAATTCCTTGTGACAATAGTAGTTCTAGATGATTTTTACCATAAATATACAGAGTTCTAATATTTGGAGGAATTATATCTTGTGGATGTCACAACTACATCAGGTCTACGATGGATTACATAAAATGTTCTGCTGCACAATAATTTCCAATATTTGTTGCCCTGCAAATTTCTGATAAAGGGTGAACAGAATTAGGCTGGCTTATGGTTGAACTTGGATGATTCACTATAGGATGAATAAAGGAAATGTCCCTTTTCCAACTGATGGTTTGATTTTCTAACCATGAGGGTCTGCAAAACAACATCAAACTCCACATTCCATAAAACATTTTCTGTGTCCTCTTGCTTTCTTATTTCTTATGTTTCTCTACTTCCACACACCTTTTGACCTTTTGCGTACACTCTATTTGCTGTGACAACACCTGTCTTTTCATGTGTCTTTACTTCTTAGTGCAAGCAGGCAGCAAGTGCTTCACTAGTTATAGTCACACAATATACAGAATTCTTCTTTAAACGATCTTGAAACTTGCTGGTGTCAACAGGAAAATCACATTGTTATATTGTACAAACACAGACTTCCCTAATTCTAAAGCATTCTGGTCACCCTTAAAAGTCCTTGATTTCTAGATCCCTTTCTGACTCACAGAGACAAGTCATTTGTAAAGGAAGGGTGTGAATTCTTGTGCACATCACAAACTTGAAGGTTTTCAAAACAAAACTTAAAAAACATTTCTTGTGGATGCAGACACAACTAAAATAACCACACTTGACCTAACAGAGGAAACTGTGAGACTAATTAATGAAAAAAGATTTACATGATGCAAATAATGAAACAGTAAAAACTTTAGTAGGTTGGGCATTTCTAGTGTTTTCCTTTTGGATGATAAAGAACAAAGGTAGGACCCTATCTGTGAGATTTCTCCTCATAAGTTTAATGACTTACATATTCCCTTAAAGTTTTACCACAATACAGTACCTCACAAATGCAATATGGAAAACACATAATCTGAGGTAATATATTTCCTTACCTGCGTGGCATTCTCACATGAATGAGACCGGCGGAAATTCTGTTCCTCAAGGATGATGGAGCGTCGCTTGTTTCTTCCACGTTGCTGCTGAGCTCCAGCACGTGCTTCTTCCAGGTTCTTTTGTAGCTCATCACAGCGAGTTTCAAGGGACTCCAAGTTACCACACAGTCTAAGAATGAGTGCATACTATTAGGCTGATAATGGATGCAATGAAAAAGAAAATAGACTGAAAGCATCAACTGTACTGAGCATACATAATTTGAATGGCTGTATAATACAACAAAAAAGTTAAAGAGGTTGGGCCTCATGAATGTAAGACTGTACTGCACTAATAGGTAATCACACTTCAGGATTCAAGGATTTAGACAACTGAAGTGGGCTGTCTTTCAGACGCATGAGGTGTCACCTTGATGGGATGGAAAAGGTGATGGTGAATTCCAAAGGAAATGTGGAGTGATAAAGAAAGAGGTATGGGCATTGTGTCACAGTGATTTAAAAGCAATACAGAATCGTACCCTTAAGTGGTTTGGTTGTGAAGATGCATAAACGAAATACAGAGAAATGTGGCAAAGATTAGAAAGTCAGGACAAGACTGTCATTAGCATGAGGGAGTGCATTGGGTTGATGACCTAAGGTGTGAAAGGGATGGAGCATACTAAGGGTGTGTGATTGCACAAAACAACGCAGAGACTTTTCTGCTGAAGCTTGAAGACTATATTTCCCTCTTTCTACTTACGTCTTTATCTTTTTCTTATCTGATGCACCCTCAGCGGTGAGCCTTTGATTGTTCTTCTCCAGTTCCTGTATGGAAATTTCCAGCTGTTCATAGATGCGAAGGCGGGAGTCATTCACTTCTCTCAGGGCAGCAGTTTGCTTGCTCAAATACTGTGTAGAAGATAAATAATGCTTAGAAATATGATATTAGTTCTCTCCCCTTATACTACTTATATTTCTCTGTATTTACTGATAAATAATAACATCAGCATACGTAATTTTTCCATGCATCAAAGTTGATCTCTGTACTGGCCAAAGATTTAATTTTCATATTAATCTGAAAATATGCACACTTCTACAGCAGTTTAATTCATCTAATAAAATCCACAGGTGTACAACAAAAAACAAAAAACAGATTTTACAGCCGTACATAAACAAAGCTATTTTTTTTTTCAGCTACACCAGACCCTATCAATAGAGTCCACCATAAGCAACATCCTCAATTTCAAGATATCAGTGAGTTTCAAGAACTTGATACAGTAATTATTGTTTTTAATTTTATCACATAAGGCATCCTCAAGTTAACTCTCCCACACTTGACTTCAACCAACACCAAGACTACGTCTCTCTTTAGACAAGTGACGTGATCCTACTTGCTAATCATCCCGCAATGGTAAATTTAAGTTTCCTATGTTTCATAATTGCATGTGCAGTTTGGACATGCCTGGAGAGGCTCACTCCAAAAAGAGAAGGGGGAGGGGGTTAATGTCTCACTAAACTGGAATCGGTAGAAGCAAAAGGCCATTTACAGTGAGCCAAAACCTGGATGGATCTATGAGAGATTGCATGATCACAATGTCATATGATCTCCCACTTCAAAGGAAGATGCACCATGGGATGGACATTTCCCTTTCCCAAGGCATCCCTTGTGAATTCCAAATGCCATTACAAGGTACTCTTAACATATTACAGGACACAGGTGCAATATTAGTACATTGAACCTCTGAAATCATCGCAGATCAGGGTGACATCCTTAAGCAGCTATGCTACGGCGAGAATGTGCTTAAGAGACCAGATGCAGACATACATGTGGTCTGTTCAGACGACAGTGATGAAAAACCAAAACCAATTCAAACCCTTCCTGTGTCCAGTTCATATACTTGAAGGTGAACAGCTTACACTACTTACAAACATTCTTAATCATGCTCTTTTTTTTGCAGATTCAGGGATTAATCAGTATTCCCTCTACACTTTAATCTTTCCATTTACAAGACTTGATAATTGCCGCTGTCCCTGACCCAGGCAGAGCTGGAGGAACCACACCTCTGTGCAAATTCATGTATCTCATCTGTGCATAATCCATTCTGAGGAGTAACTGTAGCTTAAATATGATGCAATCACTGTCAGGCATGCATGGTGAACTCTAATCCTGTAGTTTTAAGCTTAATTTCATGCATTAATTTGACCTAAGATATGTAGGGTCTACACCCATTGTGTGTTCAGCAGAGGAAAGCTGGTCATCTATTCACTGTCACATTACCCTAGCTTCACTTGCCCGACACACTTACACATACCACTCCTTCCCTCTACATTGGCACATCAGATCTGATCACAGTATTAATACACTGAGATACCTTGCTATAGTGATAGTCGTGAATATCAAATGAAAAGATAATGAAAAAAAATGTGTTGACTGTCACCACAGAGTGAAAATCAGGCCCACAACACCACTTCCTGTGGTCAGCCAGACATGAAAGTGGTGACCGTGATGGATTTAATACTGCATTGTGAGAGATGCTCAACGTGTGTACCAGTTTTATAAATTGCAACTCATCACAAAAAGCAAAGTGTAATCTAAAAGTTTCCTTTTAACGTGTAATAGTTCACCTCAACTAGTGTAAATGATTAGCCATCATACAGTGTTGTGTTCTAAAGTTAGTGTTAAAGCTTTGTGGTATGTTCAGCGTGGGTGACTAATTACCTTTGGTAGAATGTGCATTGTATCTATAGTAATCTAGTTTATAACAGAACCTCCGGTGTAACTAACGTATGCATAAATTGTGTAGGTGTGAGTTGTTTCTGAAGACATACTAGGTCACAGGATCAGGTTAATGTACATCTACCATGGTCTACCTCACAACTAGCTGGTATATACCCAAGGCCAGTGACCTATAGTAACAAGGGAACCTTTTCTAGGTGTGTATCTATGCGGGAGGGGCAGGAGCTGATCACAGGAGCCACTCAAGTGTAGACCTGAGATGGTCGGCTCTTACTTAATCACCGTAGTTTCATAAAAAAGAAGATACAATCCATGTGATGGAAATCTTTAATATCAACCTGCTGGGGATGTGATCGTCCTCCAGCGTTTTTGGATTAATAATGCACATCAATGCTTTGTTGGGTAATGTATGCTTGGCGTCTTATTTCTATCCATCATAGGAGTCTCCCCACTTATTCCTGCCTAAAAATCTTGTTGCGCGGGGGAGGGGGGGATAAAGTGTATAATTTTCTCTCTCTCTCTCTCTCTCTCTCTCTTGCAGTCTACATACAGACAGTCTTTTCTTAAAATACAGATGTGTGAGATGACGTGGCGTGACGTGAGGGAGTATTCGTGACGAGTCAGGTTGTGCATGCGAGGCAGAGTTCGTGACAGGCTAAAGGACGTGAGATAAAGAGTGTGTGAGAGTGAGGTAGAGTTCGCGACAGGTCAGAGTGTGAGGGTTAAGAGTTCGTTTCCGCGGATGCTAGTGTGAGCTAGTAGGCCGCTGGGCACATCTTTTTAGCTTCAAGATCAATTTTGTTATTACTGATCTTGTTTTACAAGCCAATCTTTCCTCTAATCTCTTCTATTCATACTCTCATGAGGATCCGATTTAACATGAGGGGCTTACGAGGAAGTGAACTGACACTTCGATGAGAAGCTTATGAAGGAATGAACTAATATCTGTAGCTTATGAGGATGCGAATTGATATGTGAACCTTATATGGATGTGGACTAATACAAAAGGCTTATAAGGACGTGAAGCAATATCCCGTGCTTCCAAGGAAGTGAATATGAGGCTTATGAGGTAGTTCAGTGATGAAGCAGTGAATACGTTAGCGCAGTAAAGAAACATTATGTAGACAGAACCAATCGTGAGTTATGATCGAAGGAAAGTACCGAGTAAACAAGACTAAGAGTAATGTGAATGAAAAATATATATACTCGTCTGTGTACCGTAAACAATAGTGATGTAAAAAAAAAAAAAATGTGTGGATATGACTAAACCAAGGACGTGAAGGAAACGTCAAAGGCGATAATGTAGTCTCTTCAGATAATACAATACGCTAATCAATTACGTATATGTGACATAGTGACTAAAGAAGTACGTCAAACATGACCATATGATTTCTTAACAAGCACTGGACACATTGGATAGCGTGGTCTTTGACCTAACCAACGATAGGGTTAGGTCAGAAGACCCATAGTAGCATACACATGGGTCAACCCTTCATGCCCAATGGGTTTAAACAGAGCAAATAAATGATAAATACAAAAAAAAAAAAAAAGCTCAGACGGTGTTCAGTCGTGAGAGAAGCTGGTCAGGGAAAGTGTGTATTGGGGGTTTAAGAACGATTTGGGGTACCTCAATCTCTTGGAGCTGGTCCTCGATGACGGCGTGTTGGTGCTTGATGTTGGCCTCCAGCTCCCGGTTCCTCTCCAGCAGCGTCTTCCCCAACTCCGCCGCCAGCTGCAAGTCTGCAAGAGGAAGAAGATTTTTCACCGTCAATGAGGGAATCTCTAATGAGGCGTCTTTTACCAGTGTGGAGTAATACCAATGAGTGCTCCTCAGTGAGGGCTTTGCGTAGTTCCTTGAGCTCGACGGGACGACCCCTGCGTACAACTGACTCTTAAGGGTGAGGGTTTAATTAAAGACCAGGGCTATCTTACGCAAGGGTCGTACCGTCCTGCTCATGGGTCGTATGTACCTCAGCGCTAAAGACAATTGTCGAACATTCTCGTCTTGAACACCAACGTTTCTATTTTTCCAGACATAATAATATGACATTATTAACAAAATCGTGGGTATTCAAGAGATCCAATTCCAGACTTAAAAAGTTAAGTTCAGTCTCTTTTACGCTCAGACCCCGGAACCGTTCAACGTACATAAAACGTATAACCCGTTCGTTAAATTGCACTATCACGTTCAGTTAAAGCTTAAATATGACTCATGTTACGGTCTCCGGATTAAGTAATAGATAGAAGAGAAAAACAATTTCAACAAGACAGAATAAATGAACTGAGAAAACACGTCTCAGACAATTTCCGGAGGGTATTTTTACAGAGTACTTCTGTACATATCTAAATTCGCAGGAAGCTGTAAATTATCATGTGGGGGAGTAGTCAAAAAAAATCCATCTAATTACGCAATGAATGTTTATGATTAACGACGAACGCGGTATTTACTTATTATATAAAAATAATTCTTAATATATCTTACGCTGAACCCTACTTCTGTTTTTCCTCTGGATAATTAGCGTAATCTCATATTAATGAAGATCTGAACGGCCATAAAGCGAATTAGCTCTGGAGGTGACATGAGCCACGGGAGAACACAAGGGTGGTCCAGGTAACGGACATGGGAGATAGCGGTCTCCCACTCTCGCATCCTCAACAGAGAGAGAGAGAGACTTTGCCTTCCCAGGGTGGTACCTGCCCTGGGGGTCATGGGGGAGAGGGGGACAGACTACCTGGGGGCCATGTTGCCTAGGGAGGCCCCCTCCCTCCCCAGAGAGAGAGAGAGAGAGAGAGAGAGAGAGAGAGAGAGAGAGAGAGAGAGAGAGAGAGAGAGAGAGAGAG
>JAUTXX010535247.1:0-10848 GCA_032273605.1 Panulirus laevicauda | reverse complement strand
AGTGGTGAGTGGATCACCCGGGGGAGGGAGGGAGGGAGGAGGGAGGGCGTTCTCTCCGCTCCCCAGGCTGCGCCAGGAGGAGGAGGAGGTGGTTTACGGTCGGCGGCGTTGATCATGAAGATGCAGCTCCGCCATGAGAAGACACTCGCGGGTTACTGGCGACAGGAAATTTTACAGCCGATCAGAAGACACCTTACACACACACACACACACACACACACACACACACACACGGTATTAATATGGTAAACGTGAATGACGCAGAAGTGAACAGAATAATTACATCCGCGCTTTAATGGACGCCTGCCTCCCGTGGGAAGCACTTCTGTGAGGAAATAGTTTGATTGACGAACAATCTTGTCAACACCGTCTGCCACACATTCTACCCCCTCAACCTGCACCACCACAGCCCTAACACAACATGAATCAGGACGTGAATTTGATGTCCTCCAGACACAGACACAGCCTGAAGGTGATGGGTTCTGCCACAGCCATGCCCTTACCTGAGACGCTGTTTAAGGTGCCATGCCTTTTGGACTGCTTGAACCCCTCTCCTGCACCACGAGTGCCGCCCTTCCTCCTATAGTACAAATGTTCGACGGATTGGAAGACTTTGATTCGTCCTCGTAGAACCGAAGTCGACAGATCCACAACCTCTCAGAATCACAACCTTGATCCCCAGCTTGCTTTGTGAGGGTTGTGTGTCGAATTGGATCGCGTAGAAATTGTAGGTTCCATTGACCCTCAGCAGTTTGGACGTATGAAGACTTCCTCTACCATCCTCTGCCTCGTCAAGTTTCCTCACCTTGACTGGTTGAAACCCAGAGAGACGCAAGACCTCTGTGGCTCTCACCTTCGTTGACTTCACCAAGGCTTTCGATCTGGTCAGCCGTGACATAGTCGTCAACAGAGCCATCATTCCAAGCTTTAGCTCAGCAGATTTCCTCTGTGGACGCTGTGAGGCTGTACATTACCAATGGGGCCGTCTTCACCCACCAGTTCCTCACCTGTGGTGTCCCACAGGCCACAGATATGGGATCCCCTTTGTGTGTCCTCATCCCCCGCTGGAACGCCACCTGCTCAGTAGAAAGACGTCGATGACTTAACCATTGGTATCAAGGCTCCAGAATTAGACCTTTACCAACCACGTTACCACCAACCAAGTCACGACTGAAGACTGTGTACATCCATCCATCCGTCTCTCAGAGCGTACTGTCTCACTGCGTCCCGACCACCTGACAGATGCTCTGCCTCACCAAGCTTCCCCGTGTCGTTTTGAACGATAAGCTGAGCTATAAGGAACACGTCGACACCATCCTCAAATAGACACTTGGACCTCAAAGGCCCGAACCCATGAACGCATGCGCAGCTCTCATTTTATTTTTGCTGTGCTCATCCTACACCTACCCGTGCCTGGACCTCCTCCTCCTCATCATCGTCATGTAACCCAGTGACCCTCCCGACTCCTTCCAACCATCACCTGGACCTCGCCCGACACAGGCTGCAGCAGCACCATCCCCGCTATTGTCATCTGTTTAGTTGTCATGGACGTTGGATCAGGACGACTTTCTGTTGACTGGACGTATGGTTTACCATTATGGTTTATACTTTTTTTTGGAGGGTGGGAAAGATTTATTAAACTGAATTCAGAATACATTATCGTGTTCCACAGTGAACTGAGAGACAGGAAAAAAATACATGTATTTAAACAAGACTGTCCACTTCGAAAAGTAATTTTGATCGTTGTATATATCAGGCCACATATTGTGTTGTCGGCGAGACATTAGAAGCACTGGGAAAGCTTGGCGTGTACACAGTGCTACAGGTATAGTGGAATATGAGGGAAGTTACAGAAGCAAGCTGAGGGCTCCATGTGTTCAGTAATAATACAGATTGGGACATTACTTCTGTAAATGTAGAGAAACTAATGTGTGAGGTTACAAAGGTGCACTGAAACCTGTGTTCCCAGTACACATACTCCCACACACACACACACACACACACACACACGCACACACACACAGTACCCACGAATATTGATACTTTATAGCGGTATACGAATGAGGTTTCAGAGGTGGAAGGTAGAGCAGGAGGCAGCCGCTGTGTCTGAAGAAGTGTTGTCGCTGAAGGTGAGATTAGTTCGGAGATTTTACCCTAAGTTATGACGAGCAGGTAGTGTCTTTACGCCCTCCTTGGTTAGGTATCCTTACTGGACTAGGGTTGAGGTTTTTTATCATGACTCTTTGTGTGTGTCTGTGTGTGTGTGTAATTTCTACTGTGCCTGTCTGTTCAGTACGGGGAGGGAGCCCTGTGTCCCAGGGGAAGGGTGGAGTTTAAACCAACTCCTGAGGGGGAAAGCCACTGTGGCTCCTGTCTGACTCTGGCTGGGGATGAGAGAAGTAAGCTCTTGTTGACGATGCTGCCTCGAGACACAGAGAGAGACAGGCAAGTTCATGTTGGCGATGCTGCCTCGAGACACAGAGAGAGACAGGCGAGTTCTTGTTGACGATGCTGCCTCGAGACACAGAGAGAGACAGGGGAGTTCTTGTTGACGATGCTGCCTCGAGACACAGAGAGAGGCAGGCGAGTTCTTGTTGTCGATGCTGCCTCGAGACACAGAGAGAGACAGGCGAGTTCTTGTTGACGATGCTGCCTCGAATCACATTGAGGTGCGCCAGGGTGATGGTCGTCATGGCTCCGGACTTCCACCTCGCTGATGATAGGTTTGTTATGAGCGAGGCCACACGGCCTCCACTGTGAGGTTACCTCAGAGCCCTGATGAAGGGAGACGTTGTAAATGTGTTCATCACTGGTGTAGGGCAAGGAAGACGTGCAACGATGTCTGAACAGTCGTTATTGTTGGTATAAGTGCAGCCGGTGTGGGTCATATGGCTCGTAGTGTCGTGGTAAACTTCCGTATCGTTCCATTAGAAAAAAAAAAAAAAAATCTGTCTAAACATAGGGTTAGAATTGAATAAAGGCAACGTATTATGAGGATATGTTGGCTGCTAACGATAATGCAGGCTTGTGCGTGTGCACAACGAAGCCTCAGATGCGTTCCGTTCAGCTACCCGAACCTGGGGTAAGTCTGGTTACGGAAACAGCAGGTGGTGTGGCGGGGGAGACAACCTGCCTCTCACCTGAGGACGTGAGGAAGAGAGTGAAACACGTCATCACGTTGTAGGTACCGGATGACGGTGCCAAGTCTGGCTGCCGGGCATAAGAGAGCAGGACGTTGTAAGGTCAATGGCAAGTCCAGTGATTTTGTGGGTTGTGAGTTTACAAAGAAGTGCTGATGCTTGACGAAAACGGGGAAGGTTGTCATCTGTTAAATGCCCGTTTTCGTTGAGACGCTGAGGAGAATAAAAGGAAATAAGTCGAAAATAATAGGAATGATGACTTGATACTGTACACCCTGTACATCTCCGGTTACAGGAGAACGGAGATGACCCACACGAGGGCAGACAGACTTTTTTCTTTGGCAAGAGGATGCGACGCAGGCAGAAGCATGGATTGATTATGGCCACCTTGGATAAAGGATAAGATAATGAAGAAATAAAGATAAGAAAACACTGGAGGAATTATCCTTAGCCCCTCATGGGTTTGTAGATCCCATTCTTTAAATTGGAAAGGTTATAGAACGAAGGAAAGGAGGAAGACGGAAGGGAATTTGACAGCGTCGCTCCACGAAGAGAAACAGAAAGACGTGTTATGATGGTTAATCTACGTGTGGCTGGTCTCCACACACAAGCTATGGGAAGCAGCAGCCAGACGTGTCCCGCGGGCCCAGGTCCTGCAGCACACACACACACACACACACACACACACACACACACACACACACACACACACCTCGCGAACAGAGAGAGAGAGAGAGAGAGAGAGAGAGAGAGAGAGAGAGAGAGAGAGCAGCACGGCAGACAGAAAGGGATGGTAGAATGGAGATAATAGCAGGAGAGGTAATGACGCTGAAGGATTTTGGTTTCATTCTTTCTAAGAGAGAGAGGTGGATGGTGAGGCACTGTGCACCACCTGTACTGTGTATAACCTATCCTGTGCACCACCTGTACTCTGTATAACCTATCCTGTGCACCACCTGTACTGTGTACAACCTATCCTGTGCACCACTTGTACTATATACCCCTGTACAGTGCTTCTTTATTGTGCACCATCTGTACTATACAGCATCTATGGTTTGCACCACCTGCACTGTACATCTATACGGTTCACCACCTGTACTTTACAACACTTGTAATGTACAACACATGTGCTGTGTACCACATACACTATACTACATATGTACTTTAAAACACCTATACTGTACACTACTTGTACTTTACAACACTTGTGCTGTGCACCACCTGTGCTGTGCAACACCTGTAATATTTACGACTTGTATTTCATAATACCTGTGCTGTGCGCGACTTGTACTCAGTAGACAGCTGCTCAGTACACAACAAGAGGGTTACTTAAAGCTTAACGTCATACGGAGTGAGGTCGTGAGAACTGGTGTGGGACAGTACAGTTTAAAGACGCTTGTTGGAGCTGGCAACCTCACAGTAATGTGGTGATAGTTACACCGTCTCATGCAGTCCTGCCACACAGGCAACACACACCTGACTTGTGCCAGCCATAGCTCGGGGTGTTATCGTGACCATCCAGTGTCAGGCTTGTACTAGACCAACCACTACAAGCATGTGTACAGTGACCTTCTACTGGATTTTGATGGAGTGGAAGTGTCAGTGTATATAATGAATCTAAATGAATTTATCTATGTTTAAGACCACAGTAGGAGGGAGGCTTTACGCTATACAGCGGTCATCTTGAGAGAAACAAAGATGATGAACAAAAACGATTATTATCGCAATTATTTTTATACAGGAAATGATTCAGTTTCCCCCCAGAAGATAATATACGTATTTATCATATGTATAGTAGTGGTTCAATGTTAACGCGGTGACTTGGTGATATGTAGGGTTTTCGCGATGGGAATACGCAAGCAGTGTGTCACGTTGCTTCTCAGTAAGTCACCCAGAAGCATATTTTGTTTGTGGGGAATGCTAGTGTGTGGCAGAGGAAACTGAAGATACGTCTGCTAGTAGTGGAAGTGCACTGGAGGACTGGTACAGTAGGGTCTGTGGACTGTCATAAGTTGCTAATACTTGCTAACAAACTTGCAACAGTGAATCAGAATTAGATAGCACTGCACACTTGGTGTGGAATGCATCATATATGCTAAGCCAGCTTGATTGATTGACTGGCTGAGTTAGACAAGAAAAAGTCGGGATAAAAATGCAGATCACTTCCTTGTGTATAACTGATAAGTAATGAAAATCAGAAGGAAAGAGAGCATTGCAAGGTTGTTTGGCTGTGATGAGAGGGTGCACCATGATTTATCTTGTATGGTACAAAATACCCGTGCATCTTGTGAAACCACCTCAGCGGGTGTTTAATAATACGGTATGAAGGTTAGGAGACAAGTGTTGATGATAAGTTAGTGAGAGGGAAGGAGAGATGGCATCCCTGCAAAGTATGTTTGTTTGAGGGATACACACAAGAAAAATAAATGAAGTTTTTAAGACAAGTCACGAAATAAGAATTATATAAGATTTTTTATAAGGCTTTTGGGGGAAGGGAATGGGGGGTGATGACGTATCATATTGTCCTTTTCTTTTGATGTAGTTCTACATAAATATGTAGTTTGAAATTCAGATTCCGCTGTATGGAAAAAAAAAAACTAGGGCCATATGCACAGTGTACGTGGTGTTATAAATATCCTCAACACCTGAAGGTGTTGTGAACGAGCTTTCGTTCGGTGGCTGTAGCTTTTGATGCTGAGGACCTTAATTAAATTAGATTGACCCTGAGTCTTAACCAACCAGCCAACACATATGAACCGGGCAGTTAGTCTTTGCTTGATGATATATATATAACATGAACCTTAGATCACCTGAAAACTTGCTACCCCACAAGTTTTCTAAGTTAGGTTGGTATGGTTAGAGACGAAGCTAAGCTAACTTAATCTAGAAAAAAAAATACCGTTGGAAGGAATCCTTAGATGATCTTAGATTTTGACATCAGGTAAAAAACTATCTTAAGATTTTTGTTTGAACTATATTTATGATCTAATTAGACTGTGCGGCTGAGAGAAACATTGGAAGTTGCTTACTTTTAATATTGAATTTAGAGTATGTCTTACTCACGTAGTGTGTGACCTATTTAGCATTATGGTTATATGACATGTATCAATTTTCTGGAAGCTGCTACTCATTGTATTTCCATACTTTGTAATGCCGTCATTTATCGTAGGATATACCTACGTTTTCATATAAAAAAAAGTCGATCTTATGTATAGCGTTTACTACTGGAGATCAGTCTTAAGAGAAGTAGCAGCATTTGTTGAAGCAAATGTTTAGCAAGGAAGGGAAATCAATAAGCGATAAAAAAAAAAATATTTGCATTCCGGGAAAATAAATTAGGTGATTGTCATGTGTGGCTGCTGCCGGCCGGCCACCTCCAGTGTAGGCGGGGGATGGGATTGAGTCTGAGGGGGTGGGTGTTGGCACCATGACCCCCTGGCTTCAGGAAAGGCGTAGAACTAAGGTTTAAGGTTGACGCAGGTATCATCCCTCTAAGTCAAAGGGAGAGAGAAATATGGATGAATTCCTTTCGAGCTCTTGATGGAGGGGGTGGGGAGTGTTTTAAGCAAGTAAATTCTCGCCTTGAAGATCTGAAGGTTTACAGTTAAATCGGTTTTTCGTTTATAGTTATGATACTACCTTACAGCATTTACAAAACATTGTTAACATTTTTCAGATGATTCCTTTGCCTGTCAACTGTAGCTCAGATATTGTTATCATTAATTTGATTACAGCTAGGGCTCAATTATGTCTTTCAATAATTGAATAATTCGTGACAAGTGCAGGCTTTTCATTTAAAAAAAATAATCGTATTAAGGTGAATTACTCATCGATTCGTCTACAGCTACTCTCTGTTTTTCTGGCATTTAAATAAATTTTCATGCATCACCACAACGATAAATGGAATCAAGACGAAATTTCAATGGAAACTGGCGTCATACCCTTGTTAGGTTCCAATAATATTGCTTTGATATTCAATAATGATATTTGGTGAATAAGATCATGACTAAATTATTCAAAAATATTTTAAGAAATTTTGCAAAATAGAAGAATTATTGTCGAGAGTTTTTTTTATGGCATTTGTTGGATTGTAGTACAGTGGTTATTAACAACTCTCATTTTACATGACTGTCTTGAGTCGAGTAGCATCGAGAGAATGGTCGCTTGAGAGCTGGTACCTCGCGTTAGGAGAATTTAGTGGAGTTAACCATTTACAACAATCTTTAGCTGTGAGGAGTGAAATCAACATATAGCTTGTGAAGCAGTGGTTCTGGTAAGCAATAGTGAAGTCATAAAAGTTGTAGGTCTAAAGAGAAGCAGCAGAAGAAGAGTACGCGGAGTCAGGGAGCTGGCATCATGGCGACTGGTTGGCGCGTCGGCTTTGCTTCTGTGTAGTTTTATTTTTCTGAAAGAACGGAAATGGATGTTTCTTCTTCCATATAGTAGTAAAACGGAACGGAAATGCCTATTGAATTCCACCACGATTATGATACTTAAGGGATTACGGTAACGGAAAACATGATTCCCTGTGGTTGCAAATACTTAAACCACATGACTTGAGTGAATAGCTACAAAAGTGTTCATGGCACTCGCTTTACTGTCCAGTGTAAAACAACTGTATGCAGTCATAAATGATTCGAAAATCAGCTGATTGTATCTTGGAAGTCCTGGCAATCTCGTATCAAAAGGATTTATATTAAAAGAAAATTACCAGGATGGTCTCTATATGAATTGTATTGGAATTTCACACTGACGTGTGTTTTATAGCCTTGTTTAGTTCATTTATTTTGGAAATGGTTGAGATTATGTACTCTGTTGTAAAGGGGAACCTATTGTATGTTAAAGTTGTGTTACTGTCGACCTCGGCCCAGGTTTAAGAATAATGTAATTTTAATTGGCGGACTCACGTTTTGCAAGATTGTGGCCTGTGTCCTCGTAGGGAATCGTTGTTTCCAGTGTAGAGAGTGATTTATAGTGTGGAAATTTCCTTTTATACTCTAAAATTAATCTTTCGATATTAACATTTCTGGAATGTTGGAAAGGGATAATGCGGGAATGGATGATACCTAAGTAATATGAAGTATTAATATAGAATATAATGAGCTTGTTTCAACGTTAGTTATATTATTGGTGAATTCCATCATTATCAGAATATGTACTCCATTTAATTGCGTGTGGGTCACTTGCTTCAGAAGGTTTGCAGAGTTCTGTTCGTAGAGGTAGAGGAATCTGACCCTGTGTGGTACAGATCTTATAAGCATTAATTTGATCACTATCTGACCTTACCCAACTTATATGCAGAACTCAGATTCATTTAGGTTCAGACATAATGATGCTTGGCATTCTCTGGACTACTAGTTCTGTTTAACTGCTTCATTTGGTTAATTTCGACTTTTTTTTATCCAAATAAAGCTTTAAAGAATCTAAAGTTCCAGTTGAATGTTTGATGTTAACTGTCCAAAGGAAAATTTTCAAATGTCCTCACTTGTAGCAAGAGGACAAGAGATGGATATGGAGACAAAGGCATCCGTCCTGTTTGTTTCCTAACAGATAGATTTTGACGAAAGTGTTACCAGTGCACTTTTTTACACTGTATAGAGTGTTTTAACCCCACGATTTTCTTCTAATTCAAACCCTTGCCTGCTTTACTGAACTTGAAATTGGTGAAGTAGGAGGCGCTACACCTAAAAGCCCATATTCTGTATTATCTCCCTCTAGAGAGAGAGTAAGGAATGTTAACTAGAACATGTGCATCCGTTAACCTTCAAATTATTTGATTTTTTTTTTATATTTCGTAGTAACAAGATGATTGATAGCTTGAATATTGATATATTCAACTTCAAACATGACAAAACTGCAACAAAAACTTCATGTAAAACCATTAGTAGTAGTTTGTTGTACAGGCTGATGAAGTAGAATGCTCTATTGTTAGAGGAAGGAAAATGTTTTCCCGGCACTCTCCGCTTACTCAACATGGATTCAAAAGATCAGCTTTCATTAGTTGTTTGGGTCTCCTACAGGAGCCATTCAACGTTATACCAGAGCTGAGGAGAGTGAGCTTTTGAACCATGTTGGCCTATCCAGTACTGCTGATTTGGGTCAATCTTTTTTATTAATACTATTGTAAGTGAATAATGCTCAGACAATGACTGATGCCTTGTGAAAAAGTGTTAAACTTTTAATACATATATGAAAAAAAATACAAAGATGTCGGATGGACAGACATCTGTCCAGCAAATTCAATCTTGAAGTACCCTTATTATTAATATAAAAGTACTTGAGTGATGAATGATAGCTTTTTAATGATTTACTTATTTACACTACATAGGTAGACCATAGGTAATCTTGCATAAATAAGACCGTTATTCTTTATGTGTCTCATTTCATCCTTGTTATTGATGATAATTTTAAAGTAATGATGATGATTATTAAGTGATGGTGAGATTGTTTGATAGGGTAGTTGATGGTTTATTCAACTTTAGCACATACAAAACAAAACTGGAAATATAAATTCCACGCACTAGCATAGTTATTGATAATGACCTTGCAGTCTTGGTGCAGCCCTCATTATCAGTACAGTACATGCTAGCTTTTCAGCTGTCCTTACACCAGACCACTTTGGGGGCCACACAGTTATGTAAAGGGTTGGTGCTGGTTGTTCTTTGTACTGTGCTAGCAGTTTTGATTATGGTGTCAGGTGTTAGTGGTGCCAGTTGTTCTATGCAGTGTTGGCATTTAATAAGATAATCTTATTATTGCAACAAAAGCAGATTGCAGACTTCTGTAATGGCAGTTGATTTATATGCCAGACATCTCTCACTTGGCCATATCCTTGACTTCTGATATGTATTATATAGTTTGATGGTGAAATTTAAAGCACTTAAAGAGACATCAGCATTTGTGGGTAGACACGCCTCTTTTGTTTTTAGAGAGTAATTGAGGTGCTGTACTGAAATACTGCGGTTCGAGGCAGTGAAACTCAAAGGAAAGCTGCTCTTATTTGGCTTTCCTCTGCTGAATAGGTGTCTGTGTGCAGTTCAAATATATGTATATATATCACATAGTTATCACAGTGTTGCTGTGTCCCTTGTCAGCAAGGTAGTGTAAGGAAACAGACGAAAGAATGGCCCAACCCACCCACATACACATGTATATACATAAACGCTTGCACACACACTTATATACCTATACATTTCATTGTAAACTTACATACACAGACATATACAAATATACACATGTACATATCCATACATGCTACCTTCATCCATTCCTGTCGCCACCCAGCCACACATGAAATGGCTCCCCCCTTCCCCTGCTTGCGTGTGAGGTAGCGCTAGGAAAAGATAACAAAGGCCACATTCATTCACATTCAGTCGCTAGGTGTCGTGTAGTGCACCGAAACCACAGCTCCCTTTCCACATCTAGGCCCCACAAAACTTTCCTTGATTTACCCCAGATGCTTCACATGCCCTGATTCAATCCATTGACAGCACGTTGACCCCCGGTATAGCACATCGTTCCAATTCACTCAGTTACTTGAATGCCTTTCACCCTCCTGTATGTTCAGGCCCCGATCGCTCAAAATCTTTTTCACTCCATCCTTCCACCTCCAGTTTGATCTCCCACTTCTTGTTCCCTCCACCTCTGACACATATATCCTCTATGTCAATCTTTCCTCACTCATTCTCTCCATGTGACCAAACCATTT
>JAUTXX010535236.1:0-10848 GCA_032273605.1 Panulirus laevicauda | reverse complement strand
AGCGTTAAGAACAGAGGACTGGGCCTCTGAGGGAATATCCTCACCTGGCCCCCTTCTCTGTTCCCTCTTTTGGAAAAAAAAGAAAGAGGGGAGGATTTCCAGCCCCCCGCTCTCTCCCCTTTTAGTCGCCTTCTAAGATTGATCCGTCCTTGTATGGGAGTCCTACTCTTACGTCTGGGATAGTTTTAGCTCTGTATCCTTACTTGACAGTTGTGAAAAGCAGTCTTACGTATCATCTCTCCCAGGCTAACGTAAATACTTGATCCACTTGCCCTATGCTGTAATGTTGGTTCACTTTCCCTCTTCAGTAGGTATTACTTCGGTTTTTGTTCTTGAGAGCTGGCAGCATGTGTGCCTCCACCACTAGTGATACCAAGCATTACTTGGCAAACTGCTGTGTCACATGATTACTATGTGGCCATTGGCAACTCAAGGGTGGGCTGTTTTGAAAACTTTTTTCCCTACACCTTGAAGCTTTGGATCTCTCTACCTTCTCATGTCTTTACCATTATCTGTGAGCCAGCACATTTTAAAAAAAAAAACAGGTTTTTCACTTCCTCAAAAACCCGTACATACTTTCCCTTGTCTCTTATTTTTCCTTTTCATTAACCTTGATTTAGACTTTCTCCATGAATGGAGCCTCCCACTTAAAAAAGAAGTATTGTTATAATTTAAATGTAGTCATATTATTTTGTACATATGTTTGCTCATATTCACCTATCAGATTCTCATATATTCAATACTTACATCAGAAAGTAAGTTTACTTCCTGGTTTGCATCCTGTATTTATAATTCATCATTTTTGTCACAGCTGAAGACCATTTACATCATTCCATTGAGTCCACTGGCTCTTATTCATTCCCATAAATGAATAGAAAAATGTGTAAACCTTTCTGATTAATGTGTTGGAATTTTGTATAGAATGAATTTCCTGCTGTAATTCAGAATGGATTTCCTTGCTTTCTGAACTCAGCTGTTTTTAGGACTTCTCAATGTGGTAGCTACTCTCAGCAATTAAACATTTTATTTTTACTACTGAAACCACGTTTCTTGTAAATTGAATATTTCAGGTTTTTATTTTGCCATGTGGGTACAAGATACTCAGTTTATTCAGAAATGAGAATTTTCTGTTCTGCATATGTGGTTGATATTCACTTTTTGTTCACCATATTCATATTTAGACACGTCACTATATCTTTTTGTTTCATACTATTCACCATTTCCTGCGTTAGAGAGGTAGCGTTAAGAACAGACTGGACCTTTGAGGGAATATCCTCACCTGGCCCCCTTCCATCTATCTGTTCTTAGCGCTACCTCGCTAATGCGGGAAATGGCGAATATGTGTGAAAAAAAAAATCTACATCCTACCCCTGGGGATAGGGGAGAAAGAATGCTTCTCATGTATTCCCTGCATGTTGTAAAAGGCGATTAAAAGGGATGGGAGCAGGGGGCTGGAAATCCTCCCCTCCTGTTTTGCTATTCCGAAAGATGGAACATAGAAGGGGGCCAAGTGAAAATTTTTCCTTTTAAGGCTCAGTCATCTGTTCTTGACGCTAATGTGGGAAATGGCGAATATGTATGAAAAAATACATGTATGTATATTTATACTTTATATTCTGATTCATTTTTCTTTTCAATCATAGTTAATTCATATTAATACAGAGTTAGTTTATCACTGTAATTGCAGGTTTTGCAATCTTATGGAGTGGTGTTCTCAGAAAGAAGAGGCCTCTGTATGGCCTTATGTGTTGTATTAAAATGGTGCCAAAAACATTTTGTCAGTATTCATTGGGAGAGATGTATTAAATGTTATTGCTATTTCACATGTACTGTTATGCCATAATGATTAAACCATGCTTTATGATAGATTAAAGAAAGCCACTTTCACTCTACATTTTGTTAGTTATGTAGCATTTTGTTGATTTTTAGGCCAGTATTTGTAAAATCAGAGCTACAACTTACTTTCAGGAATGTATATAGTTGCATTAGAATATTTTGCTATTTTTCATACGTACCCTTCCAGAAATTAAAAAACAATTATCAGAATACAATAGAAACCTGTACTAGAAAGACAGGATTAGCATGTGGGTCATATAGGCTTTTAGAATCTGCTGCCCTTATAGTTACAATGATATAATTGAAATATAATGTAAGTAAGGTCAGAGATATATGAGGTAATAGTGAAAGAATGATCATGAAAGTTGTATACACTTCAAATAAAGCTAACGACTTTCTGTTACATCATAGTTGCTGTTGGATAAAATAAATTTGTTGTGTCAGGCCAAGGTAATGTCACGCTTTTTGTCTTTAAGTTTAGTTATACATTTTGAAACGATTACTGAAGTTGAGGAATTGAACTCATTGTATATGGTAGAATACAGTGCCATACAATTCACATTCCACTAGACAGAAAGATGAAGTGTGTGATGAGAAGCCTGATGGAGCACCCGTCTGTACCTACAGCAGACAATTTATGTGATATGTAGCAACCTATAGTATATTTAAGTACATATGCAGGTGTGTTTTTTATAATTTTCAGTATAAATATATCCTGGAAATTATACAGTTTTATTGTCATATTCCTTCTTAGGACTGACTGATTATTTAGAATCATCTGCTGCTTCAAATTCCTTCTTAGGATGTACATAAAATGGACTACTTCATAATGTCTCCCATTGATGGCTATGTTGCCAAAGTTCCCATCTCTAAATTTCCCTTCAAATATTCCTAAAATTTAATCAAGATCTTCAGTGCTCTCCTTTACTAAACACTAATATCTTTTCCACCATTTTCAAATCCACTTTCTTATTTCTTTAAACTCTCCAATGTAGGAATTTCACCTAAGATGTATGAATTTTACCTTTTTTTCATATAGCATTGTATTAGAATTTTTGACCACCACCATCTCTTTTACTACCAGGTACCACTTAACCACCTATGCCGATACCACCTTCACCAACTCCTCTATCTCCACTGCAAACTTCTTGATGTAAGAGGTGGGTGAGCTGCTGATGAGAAAAAGTGAATAGGCATGGTTAGTAAAGCCAGTGAACCACTTGTGTATGGATAGGTTGGCTTGTATTTGCAGAGGAAGTTGGATTCCTCGTACTTAAAGAAGTGGGCTGGGAGTTGTTGGAAAGGTGGGGTCTATTATTTGAGAATGTGGGCTGAAAGTTATTGGCAGAGACGTGCCCATAAGTTCTAATGGGAATGAAGTTGATAGTTTATGGGTGTTGGCTGATGATAAAGTTTTTAAGTTGGTGATTATTGGTAGATGCCAGGGATGATGGCATGTAACTGTTGAGGAAATAGCCTCTCTTATTCTAGACAGATGAGCTTGTTGTTACTTGGAAGGTGAGCTGATTGTGAAAGCTTTAGGTAAGTGGTCAGTGGGGAGGATGATGGATTAGTAGTTAAGGAGGTATACTACCTGTTAGTCAGAGTACCAGGTCGGTGGGAGCTGTTAGGTGTGCTGGTGGCTAAGGTGTTCAAGTGGTTGATGGGGAGGTATGCTTGTGATTGTTGAGGTAGGTGTGCTGGTGGTTACTGAAGGATATACTGGTGGTTGAAGGAAATGTACTGATGTTCTTGTCTGTGTACAGGGGGTTGTATGTGGAGTGTTCATGAATGATAGGTAAGGTGTTCCTGGTTGTTGAGGGTATGCAGATGGCTGTAAGTGAGGTGTGCTGGTGGATGCTGAGGAAAGTCTGTTGGTGGTTGTTGAGGGAGGTTAGCTGATGATTGCTTGACCTGATGGATGTTGAGGAACATGTCCTGGTGTTTGTTAAGAGAGATATGTTACTAACTGTTGACAAAAGTGTATTGGTGACTATTAGATGTGCTGGTAGTTGTTTGGGAGATATCCTAATGGTTTTACTGAGGGAGGTAGGCTAGTGGTTGTTGTGGAACGGATGGGTGTTAAAAAGTGTTGAGGGATCGCTGAGAAAAGTGTGTTTGTGGATTTTAAGAGAGCTGTGCTGGTGTTTGTTGAGAGTGATGGTGGTTGTTAAGGGTGATAGTGGTTGTTGAAGAAGGTGTGCTGTTGGTAGTCTAGTGCCTGTTGAGCATGGTGTGTTGTGGTGATGGTGGAAGAATAGGATGGCTGTTGGAGGAAGGGAGCCAAGGGTGACTCACTTCCTGCAGTCCCATACTTCTGCCGGGAGTTACCACCGGGGAAATATTCCTTATTTGTGGAATCTCTTGTAGATAATGTTATTTTATTTTTCAAATAATTTAATATTTTGCAGCAGGTATCATCAAATTTACCGCATTGTTACTGGAAGAGGTTAATGAAGTTAAAAGTCAATATTCACCTGAATTCGTACTTTATTATTATTATTATTATTATTATTATTATTATTATTGTTGTTGTTATTAACCTGTTTCGGAAAATCATAAACGAACGCAGAGAAATGCAACACAATAGAATAACAATAACAAATGCTACATAAACTTATCTATAACTTTTTTTCTTCAAAAGTTATGAAATGCAATAATTTTGAAGATCAATTGCTTTTCAGGATTCTCAATGTATCATCCACCATAGTTAAACCATACCGGCAAGCTTTTATGCTGCCTCGTCACTCTCCAGCTGTCTGTCTTCTCTTAACAAGGAAACATTATATGCAGCTTTGTAGGGACCTTGGACGCTGAACCACCATGGGAAACACCTGTCCTCACATTCATCGTGTTGATGACTCCGCCTCCCGTAAGCGTACATTTTCATTTCCTTTTATGTTCTAGTCATTATTGGTGTTCATCATCCTATTTCACTTATCATGACCTCACCCTCATATTCTCTTGTTTCTGATTTCGTGGTTTCTCTAAGGTTGTATCAGGTCTTTGGTTGTTTTTGATCATGTATCTTGCACAGTTGTTTCCACTCCAGTTGTTTTTCAAAAAGTTGTAAGTGGATTGGGATTCTCAGTACATGTTGTTTCTTGCTTTTGCTGCATAGCCACATGTTTCATGTTGAGGTTGTCTGTCTGACGAGTTATCTGTAGGCAGATTGATTCTGGCATTGTTTGGGTCTCTTCGTTGTTTGGGCAATTTCTTGCATAGTTTGTAGGTTTTTTTCCATGTTTCAACTGTTTATTTCAGGTTTCGTGTTTGGATAGTTTCTTACTGTGTTTCTATCTGATGTTTCTCTATGTTTAGCTGTGTATCTTGTTTGGGTTGTTTATCGTCAGGTTGTTTCATGCTTTGGTTGTTTTGCTTCAGGTTGTCTCGCTGTTTGTTTCTCATCTGGCTTTCTTTTTTCATTGGTTGTTTCTTGATTTGTTGGTTTCAAGGGTGGTTGTTTCTTCTTTTAGTTGCTTTTTCAGGTTGTGTTTGTCTTCAGGTTGTTTCATGTTGTGGATGCTTCTTCATTTTACTTTGTTTTTTTCTTCTTCAATTCGATTCTTGCTGTCGCAGTTGCTCTATAGGTGGTTTGAGCTTGATTTTTTCTTGCTCTGGTTGTTCCATGGAGTGTTTTTGTTTCTCCATAGACTTATCTCTTGTTCTGGTTGTTTCACACCCATTCTGATTAGGATATATGTAGTTTGGATGTTCTTAATATGGATGTTTCTAATTTGAATATTGCTCTTCAGGATGTTTCGTCGTGGGATCCCCATCAGTCTAGGCTGCTGGTATGATCTTAATTTTTGTTCACATCCCTTGCTGTGCGACGTAGGCTTGTAGCTCCGCCGTCGATTCCACTATAGTGCCTAGGCCACTGTCATTACCTGGTCTTAGCTTTCCTTCTTTACATATATTTCTTTTTCCTTTACCTTCTTAGCTTTGGCCTACGCCCGAGCGAGGAAGGATGTAAACACAAAGAACCAAGGAGACCGAAGATCAAGACTTTAGTGATGATTACATTTTCCCAGGCTTGAAGACTTTTACGGATCACTTCTGACGACGCTCTGACTCACTGCGAACGCAGTATCAACAGTCACACACCGCCAACCCAGGACAACGACAGCATACGCTGAGCAGCTACTTGCTAGCAGTCATACGCTACGGTTAAGACCAGTGAATGTACAAGGACAATTTATGTCCAACATCCTGGTTCAAAAGAGATCGAGGCCTCTTGAACGCGACGGTACGATCCTTTGGGCATGACGAGTTTATCTCTGACCTGACAGGTTGTTTTAAGCATTTAAGCAGCTCCAATTGCAGCCCATTATACCTTATTATACACGTGTCACCATTTGCCAACCCGTGTTAGTTAGGGAGGTGTTAAGCAGTGACACTGTAAGGCGTTCGACAAATACAGCAGTACTGTTGCTGTCTATAGGAGTGTAGATCCCACAAAGAACCTGCATATAGACGTTAAGCTGACTAGACCACGTCCACCTTGCTGAGAGGTGCTGTCAGCAATGGAAGAAAGCTTCAAAACCCGAAAGAGGAGGTGAAAAGGAATCACTTGGTGCGAAAAGAAAATGGACAGAGTAGTTATATTACAAAAAAAAACTTAGTGATAAGTATGTGTTAGTCATACAAAAGAAGAATTGTATGGAAAGTGAAGTCAGTAAGAAAAAAAGCTGGAGTATAATGTGATCAAGTTTTACTATAATACACTAATGTCGACCCTCCTGGGAATGAAGTACTAGCTACTAACCTCAGTACTCGCTACGTTCGTGAAGTCTGGGTGCATTCCTGAGATGGGAGCCTGCCTCCCACGGTCCACCACAATTTAAGACTAATGGGAACGAGAGAAACCCACCTCTCCCAACTGTATGGACACCTCAGTCCAACGCAGATCATCCTCAGTCAGTAAACAAAACGAAATTCGCAAGCTTTATTTTGTCACAGTGATACAGAAATGTCCAGAATTATTATTACAAACTTACTTTGTTTTCTGCAGTTGCAGATGACTTGATTGGACGTCCTTCTGCATATACACTGTGCACACACCAGTTCGTAATTCTAACCGCTTTAAAACATACACACATAAGGTACAGGTATAACAAAAGACTGGGGCTGTAAATATATATCTCTCTGAAATGTATAAACAGGTACACAAGGATAAAAAGATCACTCATATACCTATGCCCAGCTCATTATACATTGTTATGAATACGAGTGCTGCATAGGGAACACAGAGACAATGGTCTAATTTGCATACACCCATTCTCTTACCTCTCAAGCATAAATTTCTGAAACCAGCGCCTACCTACACAACCAAGCACAACAATAAGTCCATGGTGTACCTTGACCGCATTACATGCGTATAGATCATCCCCCCAAAAAATTGGTTGGAAAGGACAGGAAAACATCAAGAGAAGCAGAGCATGGGTCAGTGGATTCCAAGTTCAAGTTTTTTTTTTTTCTATCCATTTCCAGTGAGTCTACAACCAAGAATGTGATAAGAGACCCAACCTGTCAAGTAGGAAACTCCCGTCATCCGTGTGGGCGTGCGTATCTGTACAGCCTAACCCACAACGGAGCCATCCCTCTGGTTATCTAGTCAAGAACCAACCTGTCAAGTAGGAAACTCCCGTCATCCATGTGGGCGTATCTGTACAGCCTAACCCACAACGGAGCCATCCCTCTGGTTACCTAGTCAAGATCACCAGCCGCAGTCCCTTGAGGATATGACAGTTTCCCTACCATCATACGAATGCATCGAAGAAAGGTTTCAGGCTATCAACTGGTGAAAATCATGAAAACGACTATGTTTACAGTGTCAGCGACTCCGTTGGCCAAGTGGTTAGTGATCTTTTTGTTAGTTTAGCGCGCCCAGCTCTCGTGCAACTACACTGCTTCTCTTCTACGCCATGACTTTCTCCTGAATATATCTGTTAATTAGAGAGTGAGGATGGGGGATGGCAGTAACACCTGGCTGGGGTACTGGTCTTGGGGACAAATCCTTCCCATAAGCATCTTGAGACCCCTCCTCCACTAGTAGCCAGCGACGCGTCGTGGTAGCCACTAGATCACGCCCTCATTGATGGCTTCCCAAAGCCTCGTCCACATACTAAGGTTGAGACAACAAACATACAAAAGCTCTACCTTCTTTGACATTACCGTAGTCACGGACCTGGACAGATTCAGCGGATGAATGATAAAATATGGTGTATTCTCTGGCCTTCCAGATATTTCCTACTGGAGAAAAACGATTTTTTTTTTGTCTGCCAGCAAGACAAAAAAGAATATGAAAATCTGTCGTAAAATAAGGTATGTACCTGTCACAGCAGTTACCTTGTAAAAGTGAAGTGTGGCAAGTTACCATACGAGAGGAGACGCTTGATATGAGAGGAGGCCCGGCAATGCTTGACCAGTGTGAGGGAGGCGTCTTCTGCCTACTTAAATAGTGACGTGAGGGACTTGCAACACACCACGACCTCATGTACCTGTCTCCAGCAGCACCTACGGGTTATGTAGGAATATCGACTATTCAGAACACACGTTTTGGTGTTACGGGACTCAGCTTGCTCGAGGTTTTACACCTTGGGTGACTTCATCATTGCCAGTTGACATAAAGAAGTACAGTCTCATTACAGCCCTTGTTTTAAAAGGAGTCCATCCTCTCTCTGCTACTGAGTGTAGCGCGGCCTTCAAACTACAGAAACCTTGAGGAAAATGGGTCCGAAGGTAACACCAGAATCATTTGATAAAGTAGTCCTGAAGTAATTATGATAATCCCATATGATATCGTCTGAAACGCAGCGCAATTTTTGTCTGATGATATGGAACCTCATACCACTGGATGGACGGTAATGATACACTGGGTAAACAATGGACTTGCACCTCTCATGCCGCCGCGGGGGATGCGAACCCTTGTTCTCGTGGTGTTGCGCGTCATGAAATGGCATTTGAGCCGGAGTGTCCCTCCCGCCATGAAGAAACAACATATGAAGCAACGACGGGTGTGAAGGGACTAGCCTTTGACCTGATCCTTTAGGGTCAGGTCAAAGGTCATGCTATCGTACTTTCGTGCTCAAGAAGCAATGGTGTTCTTTTAGTGCGTGTCAGGGACCAAGTTCGAGTCAGGCTTTTGATAGACTAGGAATATATATATATATATTGCATACTACCAGGTTACTCATTTGTCTACTTCCAGGCAAAACAGTGACATACGAACCCACCCTTGTTTAGTCATTTTCATCCCAGTGAACGTCTGGAATATCCAGGTCACTTTCCCCCACTCACGCTCACCTTCGTTTCTCTTCCAAGCCCGACACACTTGTATCATTCTCGGGTGAAACATTCAAGGCTAGCCTTTGGATGTCACATAATGTGTGCTTTTAATTGACAATGCGGCCGTAAACAAGTTAACTGGCATTTATTTGTCCATTGTACATCATTGGACGCTTAGTTTGCGCTTCGCTGGAGTATAAACCTTGAAAGTCAATCTCTAAATTTCTCAACAGATGCTTCATGTTTCTCATAGTTTTTTTATTCATTTTTTCTTTACCATGACGAGGACAGCAAGTTGTAGGAGTTTAGGGAACTGATTCGTCTTAAGTTTTCAATGATTGCAAGATTGCTTGAAATTTCTATACTAGGCACTTTGAACTTGCTTGAAATTTCTATACTAGGCACTTTAGAACATTGACTAGGTTTCGTCTGTCCGCTTTGGACCGCAATGCACTAGGCTTCGTCTGTGCACTTTGAAACATGTTGAACTTATGAATTCTTTTCTTTTTTTTCCCCTTACGTTCACCTCTTTTCTTCATCTTCGCGTTTTCATTTCTTTTTTATCATTCTGTGACTCAAGCCTCTAAACCTGAGTCCTACCCATGACTCAAGCCTCAAGCCTGTGACTTGAGCCTGTGACTTGAGTTTTCTCCCCCGTGACTTCAGCCTGTAACTTAAGTTCAACCCTTGGCTCCAGCCTGATAACCTGAGTTTAACCTATTCCTCGAGCCTATAACCACACACACACACACACACACCTGTATCACAAGTCAATACTGACCTTGGAGGGTAAATCCCACTGAAGTGGGCGTGGAGAAATAGTTATAAAAACGTAAAAAAAAAAAAAAAAAAGGATTCACAAGTTAGAAGGAACGTGGAGCAATCGAATCTTAAGGTGTGGCATGATCGGCCGACCACCGCCATAGGGAGTTTCAATGACTAGACAGTCTTGGCACAGTTATGTAACAGAATTATTGTTTCCTTGGAACCATGACAGTGGCGGAGGCATGGAGACAGCCCCGACAACGAGTGGGGAGACTGTATACCCAGTGGAAGGGGTAAAGTGGGCGTCCTGGTCTGAGGTGTTAGTGGCGGCGGTGGCGGCAACACTCACGGGTGCCGGTGCTGGAAGACTCGTCCTGGGGAAGTCCAGGTAGGTGCCTGGGCTGGCGGCCACCCGGCGGCTGTTGGTGTCGTAATCCTGGAGAATATCTTCACTGTCCTCTACTGATTAGAATTCTTTTTTTTTCTTTCCGGCTTTGTACGTGATGTAGTAGACTCTGTACGTGATTTTCTTATGAATATATAAGAGAAAGAGAGAAAATAAAATGCTCAGGGTTTAGTTTAGATAAAGAGGGTATAGCAAGACTGAACGTTTCTACCAAAGATTACGCCAGAAATAAAAGGTAATACGGTTTAGGTAATACTCAAGGGGAGTATTTCCAGGACTGAATCCCAAGAAAATTTCTAGCGTCAAGCCACGTCGGTGTTCGGCTTACGTCACTCGCTGTCCTCATACCTCTGGTGTACTAACCTGTCATCAGACCTTCCGCTTAACCTTGTACTAGCGAGTAGCGTGGTGGACTGAGCCCACCACCTGGGCAGGCGGAGTCGACCACCTCACATATGATGGTCAAACGATTCTCAAAACCCGATTGAATCATTGATCACTGGAAGTCTCTTAATATCTCATCGTCGTCTCTTCGTAGGTTCTCTGTCTGT
>JAUTXX010535225.1:0-10848 GCA_032273605.1 Panulirus laevicauda | reverse complement strand
GAGAGAATCTTTCTCCATTTCTTCAACATCTTTTAATGTGTCTTTACTTAATGTAATATCAGTTACACAGTGTCTGTAAACATGTCAGATAGTTTTGTAACAATGCTGAAGTGAAACTCTTGGATTCTAATTTACTTAGAGTCAGCTGAGATATGTAGAAACTAAAGAATACATTTCATGATTTCTGTGAATGCTTTACTTATGATATTTATGATTTGGTTTGGATGAAATAAGCAGAATCTCATATATTTTACGATTAACATTGGTATTCTTTCTACCAGGACATTGACTATATCATCTGGACAGGTGATCTTCCTCCACATGACATCTGGAATCAAACTAGAGAGAACAATTTGAGCATTTTGAAATCTACTGTTCGTCAGCTCCTAGATTACTTCCCATATACACCAATTTTTCCAGCCTTAGGAAATCATGAAGCTGCTCCTGTAAATAGGTAAGATGAAAAAGGCTGGCTTTTAAGCTGAAATTGTTACCCTAAGGAGGACACGCAATATGACACACCTTGAAAATGAACATTTATCTAAGTTTTAGGAAGAGACTCTAAAGTAGCAGTCTGTTTGCAGATATAATGTCATTAAATGAAAAATATTTTTTACTTAAAGGCAATGAGGCTAACATTTTATGCTTTGCTCTACCTCTGTATGGGCAGGCAACATTCCATATGAAATTTTCTGTTACGTGTCTGATGTATTAGAATGACCTTATGCACAGCTCATAGGACATACACTCATTAATCTTGTCTGGCCGTGGGATTAATTCTCATTTCCTCGATTGCGAGTGTAGGGTGCAACTACTTAACTATTAACTATCATGTGTCTGTAAATACCTATTTGTAAAGTATGGGGAGGGAGGTTTACAGACATAAAGCCCCATCTCTGAAATGGATGTTTATGTCTTTATGCCTCAAAGACATTCCAAAATTTTTGTATCTTGTAGTTTTCTACCCTTGAATATGTTGTAGGTAGAGAAAATTTTTTTTATTAGCAACTATAATTAGGTTTACTGAAAGTCAAGGGTACACTGTTTTAAGAAGAAATTTTCTTTTTCATTGCCTGTAATTGCCTGTATTTTTTTCCTGCAACACAGTTTTCCTCCACCATTCGTTGTTGGAGATTATGGTGTCAGCTGGTTGTATGATGAACTGGATCAGCAGTGGCAACATTGGCTGCCACAAGATTCTTCCCATTCAGTGAGAAAAGGCGCTTTCTACTCTGTCCTGGTTCGACCTGGTTTCAGGATAATTTCTCTCAACATGAATTACTGTAATAATAAGAACTGGTAAGCAGCAGTACAAACAATTGGTATGATTAATACCAATATAGTAGGTTTTAGTACCATAGTGCTATATAGAGATCACTGAGCAAAAATCTAGTATGAAATGCATTGCTTCTTCCTGAGTGGAATATCAACTAAGTTTTTGGATTTTGTTGATTGAAGGTATGCTGAAACTTCATCAGCATTTCACTTATTAACCCAGTTTGTGCAATCAAATGGTGAATACGTGCAACAGTACTCAAATTGTATGCCACAAGATTACTTATCTGTATATGTTATATACCCCAGCCTAAGCTAAGTGCTCATTTATTAATCAACCCCAAGGGGAGTTTGAATGATTGGGTTGGCTGCAGACTGACTGACACTGCCAGAATTTTAACCTAGGAAGGTCCATGTATGACTATTATAAGATCAAAAACTGCCACAAATTAGTAATTATCATAAACATTTATTTGCAACGAAATGCTAGCTATTTGTACCTTGGAAGAGCTCACCCCTCATTCACAAAAGTGTTGATAATTATAGTAAATATACAAGAATTCATCTGCAGAATTTCTTCACACCTGGGCTGAACTGGCTGCAAAATCTCGATTTAGAATGGTTCAAAGCCCAAATGTTGACCACACAGTCCTTGTAAAGAAAACTTGTACAAAATTTGGGAAGTTTGTATTTCAGTTGGTAGTCACTGTTGAATGTGAAATTCTTTCATTAGCTTGTCTTTTAAGGCCTGTTTTTCATGGACAAACTGCTGAAGTTGAAATCAGTTGTCAGATCTGTTGGCTTAATTGCTAGATTCTTGAGTTCTTATCCCATATAAAAGAAAAGATGAAAAAAAAATAATTTGGATGCAGAATTTGTGAACAATATGTAAGATTCTAAATGAAATGATGCAGCTTACATATTACTTATATCAACCTTCCATGGCCCAATTCCTCCACACTGCCAGTAAGTGATTGTACATGCAGTGTTCTTGGTCATTACCCTGTTAATAACTGTAGGCTTCAGTTGTCTATTGCATTATTCACTCATTATCTGCAGTGTGTGCATAGATATCTAAGAGAGTTTTGTTATTATGTATTTGTTTGGTGTTTCATTATGTTAGCTATTGATATTTTTATCTCGTCTAAGTTTGATAGAATGAATTTATTAGCGAAATGGCTGATGATTAAATTTAGGCTGTTTATACTAATCTGAGTGGTAGTTTGTTTTCATTCAAAAAGAACGATAACAGTATTAGGCACCAAAAACTCAGTTTTGAACTATACTGGTTAGATAGAATTCTCCATTCAGTAACATCTGTTTCTTTGGCTGTGCAGAGTTTAACTTACAAATTGTAACTCACTTGTTGCAGAAGGTCAGGTGCCTCTTCGATAAGATTTTCACCTTTTCACACTTCAGTTATGTGGGGGCTTACTGTTAAAGCAGTTAAGCAGTGGCTGTGTTTGGTTTTCTCTTTGTTCAAATGATTAATTGTAGAAGAAATTCATCATTTCTGTCCTGAGCATATAATTTGTGACTTTCATGCCATGATTACTTAAACTGTAGAGGCAAACCTTGAAGGTACACGAAAAGGAAATTACCAAAAAGTCTGTGTTCCAGTGTTCATTAACTATGAAGCTGCACAAACCTTGGCCTAGCTTTTTGTGACAGTTGGGAACCTTATGAGTAAGAACTCCTGTTCAAGTAAAGTAGTTATTCTGAATTCTTCCACAAATGTATTTTCAGTTCAGGAAAGACGAGAGCACTCTTCATGCTGATTTGAAGATATTGTTTGGTGCATGTTAGATAGAGCAGTTTTTTTGTACATGGTTCACACTAGAGTATAGAATTATTTTTCATAGGTGGTTACTTGTGAACTCAACTGACCCAGCCCAAGAACTTCAGTGGTTCATTTATGAGCTGCAAGGGGCAGAAGACAGAGGGGAGAAGGTTCATGTATTGGGCCACATACCCCCTGGCCATCATGATTGTCTCAAGGTCTGGAGTCATAATTACTACACC
The DNA here is from genome assembly GCA_032273605.1 of Panulirus laevicauda. NCBI lineage: Eukaryota > Metazoa > Arthropoda > Malacostraca > Decapoda > Palinuridae > Panulirus > Panulirus laevicauda. The sequence continues at coordinate 7,551 of JAUTXX010535225.1, read as the reverse complement.
ATTATCAATAGGTAAGTTAGTCATGAAGACCCTAACTCCAAATTATATATTTTTTACATATAAGATATCATCATGAGTCAAGTCTATGGTACTTAAGGCTGTTTAACACACTCCAGACTATCCGTTCACAGCTATTTGTGAACTGACTCAGTAACATTGTATTTGATTGCAGCAAGATTTGGAATGTACAGTTTAGGGATAAACTTGACTATGTTTCCTCTAACCACTCAGGTATGAGTCCACCATCACTGCTCAATTCTTTGGACACACCCATTTTGATGAATTTGAGCTCTTCTATGATGAGTTTCTTCGTCATCGTGTGACAAATATTGCATACATTGGACCATCTGTAACAACCTACTATAAACTTAATCCTGGCTACAGAATATACACCATTGAAGGAGACTATGTGGGATCCCGAAAGGTTAGAAATTTAGTGTTCTTTCTAAAATCAGATTTAGAGTATTTCAGAATAGGTTATTTCCAAAAGTTATGTTCTTTTTTTCGAGATATTATCTGAATAGTTGTGCATATTTACCAGAAGTATTTCATCCTCATCTAAGTTAGATATATTAAAGACTGTATGGTGATTCTGAGTGTGCATACTTCCCTATCTGTACATTACAGGGAGAAAGTGTAATACATACAGGGCCTTGTCTTTTTAACTTTCATTATCATGATATAACTTTTTAAACTTTTGTGTACAGTCTGCATTCACTCCAAAGGAGGCCACTATTTTACTGCTACTGGAATTAGTGCGGCCTCAAAGCTGTAAGAACTGCTACGGAGAGAGGGGTCTTTGGAGTGTGTAATAATGATATCAGTGTTGTGTGTTTTAATGTAACTAACTTGATATGAAGGTCAAAAATGCAGTAATAATTGATCAAGATCCTGTTTGTTTACTTATATTTTTAGAATCATGTTATTAGTTTGTTACATTTTAGTATGCTTCATAGCAAAGTTAGATTTAACAAATTGTAATGGTTGTATCAATTTTTATAACCTTTTTTCCCCAGATGGTGTTAGACCATGAGACTTGGGTTATGAACCTGGATGAAGCTAACAGAGAAAGGATCCCAAGATGGTACCAACTATATTCAGCTAAGAGAGCTTATGGCATGAGAAATTTACTTCCCAAAGAGTGGGATCAGTTGATTTTGAAGATGACATTAGATGATAATCTTTTTAAAAAATATCTCAGGTAAAGAGCACCACATCTTTCTATTTAAGCTTTATCTGAGATTTTCATATATGCCTATTCTTATCTGATCATTTTTTGTATTTGATTGTCATTTCTGCTTTAGCAAGGTAACATGAGGAAGAAGTTAACAGTGGCCTTATTTGCAGACTTGCATTACCTTGCTATCATGTACGATGTAATGAAACAAGTGATTATCATCTACAGCAAAGCCCCATGGGATAACTTCATGATTTACCTTGCTTGCTTCATATTCCAAGGTCCACTTTGATCCAGTTAATTCTTTCTAGTGCACACCTCTTGCCTTCATAAATGGTTAGGCCCTGATGCCCTAAAGGCCACCTTCGCTCCATCCTTCCATCTCCTTTGAAGTCTCCTCCACCCCCTTGCTCCCTTATACACAGATTCTTTTAAAAACTTTTTCTTCCTTTATCCCTTTTTTTATGTCCAAATTATGTGAAATTACGCTTAATATTACATCTCTCTTTTCCAGTCATTCCTTACATGATTAACTTATCATTCTCTAGCATTTCATTTCCAACACATTCACTTTTATTTTTTCTTCCAGAGCCCAAGACTTGATACAACATTTTCAAAACTATTATACCTTCAAAAATACCCATCTTTACCTATTCAGACACTGAACTGTCTTATACATGCTCTTTAATACACCCATAACCATATTTCCCTCTTCCACCCTGTGATTTACTTCAGCCCCCAAGCTCCATCCACTGCCATATCCACTCCCAGGTTTCATAAGCACTCTTTTTCCATCTAGACCCTCCACATTCAAACTCACACTTAAATCATCCTGTGATAGCCCCCTGCTACACATTACATTACTTTTGTGAACCTAAACTTTTAACTCCCTCTTTTGAAACACTCCCAAATTCCAAAACTAGTTTCTGGAGTTTTCCTGTGGTGTCTGCCACCACTTCTTATTCAAACATCAACCGGCTCACCTCCCCGTTCCCCACCACTAATGCTCCTACCTACTACGTCTGCCTAATGTTTCTACCTAATGCTCCTGCCTGAATGATCCTACTTGATTCTAAAACCAAAATTTTATTTTACTTTTCAGATTTTATTGGAAGAACTCAGTTGTACAAGAAGATTGTGATCCTGAGTGCAAAAAACGCATGTTGTGCGATTTAAAATCGGGACGGTCAAATGATCGGAAGAATACTTGTGCAGAGATAAATAAACAAATGGAGATCCAGGAGCGGAGTGATTGGACAAATTGGATCTTCTCAGGCCTGACCATTACGTATGACTGGATTACCAATATTTTTAATGGTATTTAGCATGCATGTGTGCTTTTTGCATGACAAGGACAGGGTAATTTTGCATGCTAATTTATTCATATTTATTCATTCTTTTAGATGATAGAGAGTAATATAAAAAAACTTAGGTTAATAATTTTATTAATAAATCATATGTTTGGTGTTTTTTGACAACTAGCTCATAATATTGGGAAATTTTCTATAGTATTTTATTTTTATATAATTTTACATGTAGATTCTTGTACTTGCTCGCAGAACAACTTATAGATAAATTTTAGTGATATGTTTACTTATTTATTAAATGTGAAGTGACTGTCTTCCAAATGGAAAATTACTGTAACTTTACTCTTTAGAAATTGCTTCAGTTACATTTTTTAATGTATTAATGACAACTTATTTGTTAACTGACTTTAGAGATATCAGCAATTGAAACCTAAATAATTGTGTTGATGGAAAAAATTTTACCATGCAAAGCTTAATTACCTATTCAGTAAAAAAAGTCCTTTTATAATATATTCAAGCATTCTTTCACATAGCTTCAACAGTAATTTATGTTTTATCTAACATAATATGTAGTACTTATGAGAGTGCTTTAACAGCAAACCTTATTTCTACTGCTTTTTTTATCTTCAGTAATGTTACATTATGCATTACACTGTATTTGGTGAATTTTTTTGACGACACAATGTCTTAAACATATTTGTATGTAAATATTTTACTTTAATAAGATTACACTAAGTTTTCATACGAAGCATAGATTTTTAAGTAATTTTACATAGTTTTCCTAATTGTTATTCCGACTGAAAATACTTATAGTTAATACAATTTTAGATTTTATATTTCTCCAGTGGAGATCATACAGTGATATAGCTGAGGGTTGTGATGATACTAGGCGTTTAATGTTAATATTAACTCCTACTCAGGTGACCTGATTAAAGAAGTTCCAACCGTTATTACATTATACTTTCATTTTTATACTTTGTCTTCTGCACCTGTTTCTACACTAAATGCACCTCAATCCTAGATATGCTCTCATAGTTAGCCACCCAGTATTTGTTCTTTCCTATTGTCATTGTCTTGACTGAGTATGAAAAATAACTATACATTCATATATCTGAATACTATACGATACTTTCATTATTCACATCTCTGAATTTAAAACATTTTTCTCATTATGTTTTCACTTCATCATTTTAATTATTTTCTTTTACCAGAAAACAGATATGTGGTTTTGCTGTTTGGAAATTTTGTTCTACCTTGTGCTCTTGCTTATTGTAAGCCAATTTTTCATTATAAACTTCCTTATATCACTTAGGTTCCCTGCTTTTTTTTTGTTGCCATTTTGTGTCTACCTCACTTGCTGTTACTACATTTATTAGACTTTAAATACAGACCCCTATGATGTGAAAAGACAACATGTTTTAAGTTCCTTATGGCCTTGCTATGATAGAAGATGCAAGCTTGTGTATATATGACAGCTTATGAACTACTTCAAGCTGCCTTATCTGAAGACTGAGCCCAAGTGTCACTGGTTGTGAATGTAATGCTTTTCTTCTTCATCATGTTATCTTTGTTTTCTCCATATTATCATTACATAGGGTTTTAAAAGCCTTAATTTTATCCTTGCATTAAAAGGTTGGCCATCAATGCATCCTTTTTCATTCAGAATGATATGTCTCCTACTTCTATCATGCATTTGAAATACTTCTTTATACTAATACAAAAAGTCTCCAAAGTATGCTCCTCATGTAGTAATACTAATAGGGCACTAACTGTAGATGTAGAGGAAAGGTGGTGGTAAGTTAGCAGAGAAAAGAGAAAAAGATGATTGTTGGGACATGAAATACCTGCCTTGATTTTGCTTTTTCAGGGGTCAGGTTTGGTTTGTGCATCATATGAATAAGCATGTGCTCTCCTTTATTATGTTTGCTTAATTTTTCAATCTTTAATTCTCATGGTTGGTTTGTATTTCCTGTAAGAATGCATGGGTTATGTGTGTCAGTTAATTTACAACATTGATTTTTTTTTCTAAAAATGTTTTTAGTTTTACAAATCAAAATTTACTCAGGAGACTGCTCACATGTTGCCTTTTGAATGTTTATTCCTGTGCACATTTGTAAGAAAAGTAGATGATTGTGACATGAAATTGTAAATAATTTTGGGATGAAAAAGACCATAAATTATAGATCAGGAAGTAATTATTTCATGATAGAGCTATACTTCTTTCAAGTACCTTCATACACAGTAAAAATTCTCAAAATGTTAAGTATCCTTGCAAATTAGTGAGCTTTGATGTAAAATCGCTGTTTACCAATGTCCCGGTAGATGATGTGTTAACCTTCCTCCCAAACATCTTGGGAAACAACATCGAGGGTATCCCCAGTAAAAACATAATTAAACTTATAAGACTGTGTATAGATAATTCATCTTTTGTGTTTGAGGGCAAACATTACACACAACAATTCGGTATGGCCATGGGTAATCCTCTTTCCCCGGTGCTAGCAAATATTTACATGGAGTATTTTGAAAGCCATCTGCTAAACACTATAAAGGAACAAAACATTGTTTGGTTCCGATATGTGGATGATGTACTCTGCTTCTGGCCTAACAATCTACCTATTGATGACTTCCTGCATAAATTAAATTCGTTAGCTCCCTCCATAAAGTTTACTCAAGAAGTTGAAACGAATAATAAGTTACCGTTTTTGGATGTAGAGATTATCAGGGATAAAGGAATCCTAAAAACCAAGGTATACAGAAAACCTACAAATATAATGTCATATGTCCACTATTATTCAAATCACCATATCAATGTAAAAAGATCGGTCTTCATATCTATGTACCTGAGAGCATATAGAATTTCAGATCCTGAATTTTTAGATGATGAACTGAAAATGATTCAGCACATTGGACGGAAGCTAAGATACCCAATTAATATACTTAACCAGTGTCAGAATATAGCAAGGAAACGTTTCTATAGTGGCCAAAATGATAAACCAGAGCGTCAAAGTCACCAAAGAACCCTGGTTCTTCCCTTCCATGAGAATTTTCTCGATTGTGTTCACATTCTCAAAAAGCTTAATGTGCAAGTAGTTTTCAAATACGACAACACCATAAAGAAAGCCCTCATCAAAAATAGCCCATCAAATAATACAGGTGTTGTTTATAAGGTCCCATGTAAAGACTGTAACCAATTTTATATCGGACAATCGGGGAAAGATTTGAAGACCAGGATCTCACAACATAAATATAGTGTTGCGGCTGCCCAGCCAAGTAGTGGCTTATTTCAACATAAAGCTGCCTTTGATCATCACATCGACTGGGAAAGATCTAAAATTATAGCTAAATCAAATTGTTTCAGTGAGAGGAATGTAATTGAATCATGTTTGATCTCTGGCACATTTGATCATAATGTAAATATGTCATTTGGGCATTTTAAATGTGACAAATTGTTAAATGAAATAATTATTAAGAAATATCCCCCGGAATAACCCTGTCCTCAAACCTTTGAGGGAATAAAGGTTATGTTGAATTACTGTTTTGTCCCGCCCACCCTCATTATCTGGTCAGAAGGTAGACACCTGACCTCCCCGTTAATTAGGTAATGATACCACGCCTCAAGTCTGCATATGTGTATTTAATCCACTCCACTACCTTCTCTCCCTTACTCTGTCTGACGATGTAATAAACGAAAGTACTTACCGTTCTTATTTTCTTTTTCCAGTGTGGTGAATGGTGATTTTTTCTTCACGGTGAAGTGAAGGTTCTGCAGATCATGGACACCACGTACATCTTCAACGCTTTCCTGAACTTGAACCCAAGCCTTCGAGATTTCTGCAGTGGTTTTCTCTCGTCTTTATTAAGTGCACACCGAGCAAAGGAGAGGCTACGTTTCCTTAGGACATGCTTACAGGAGCAAGTAATACCGAAATCACTTCTACCCGATCGACTTGTCAACGTAGACGACAATCCCTTTGGAGAATATGAGTTCATGACCTTAAAAAGATGTATTGAAATGACAAAAGAAGAAGTATCAAGTAAGTTTAGAACTTCGAACAGTAAGAAACAGTGCCTGTTGAACCTACTTACGCTAGAAAATCAGCAAATAGTGTTTCCACATTGCTATCAAGTGCTAACCAGTGAAATAAATGTAATGAAACATAAACACGAGCAGAAATTAAATAGACTGATTGAAAACAGTTACTGGAACAAACATATTAACCCTGACTGTGTTATCAATTTGTCATCCAAAGAATTGGACCGTGATACTTTGTGTGCCTTAGGTTATGGTTTATCTTTTTCGTACGGGGGGAAGATAAACCCAGTTCATGTCGGAAAATCCCTGTTTCAGATGGAAAAACAGTCAAGTGAAGACAGTGAAATGATCCGTGGTGTTTTATATGGAGCGCTTTTTAAAGAAAATAAAAACTCTGTCCCACTTAGGTTTGTTAAAGCTCTAGAAAAATTAAAGAAAGATGATACTTTGCATATAACAAAAGCGGACAAAAGTAATGCTGTAGTGATTATGAACAAAAGTGACTATAAAGAAAAAGTATATGATCTCCTACGTGATACTGATACATACCGTGAACTCAACAGGGATCCAACGGAAAAACAGAGTAGAAAATTCCATAAAGAGATAAAAAATTTGTTGAAAGGCAGGGAAGAATTGATCAAACAATTTTCAACACAGAACCCATCAACACCATACATGTATGGCTTAATCAAGACCCACAAACCAAACAATCCCCTGAGGCCAATCATAAGCTGTATAGGTTCTGCTCCATATAAGTTATCCAAGTGGTTAGTAAAATTATTGTCTCCTTTTGTGGGTACCATTTCAGATTCATTCATACAGAATAGTGAAGATCTGGTTAGGAAGCTGAAATCCCTGAATGTTAAGTATCCTTACAAATTAGTGAGCTTTGATGTAAAATCACTGTTTACCAATGTCCCGGTAGATGATGTGTTAACCTTCCTCCCAAACATCTTAGGAAACAACATCGAGGGTATCCCCAGTAAAAACATAATTAAACTTATAAGACTGTGTATAGATAATTCATCTTTTGT
>JAUTXX010535214.1:0-10848 GCA_032273605.1 Panulirus laevicauda | reverse complement strand
TATATCCTTAACTAAGCCAGGTACCCATTTTATCGAATAGCTCTTAGGAGATGATGAACAGCTGGGTTGACTGTGGACCAATTGCTGGAACCTGGATTCGAACTTATTCGCTTGATTTCGCGCGGCTCGTGGTCACATCTCTTGTCCTCTGATGGATGGATGGAACCGCTCGAGGAATGTAGCAAATGGCACATATATCTACATGCATTTAGCTTAACAGGTTCGGTATCGAACACGGTGTAATTATATGGTATCTAACCCTACTCTCGCATGTTATGACACCTATTCTGATCCAATTACCTACCACATACCAACATACTCTGAGCAACGTGGGTATTATCCTCACCCTCCTGGAACTCATATAAACTTATAAATCCCAAGTTCGCTCACATCCTCATCTGATGTGTATGCCAGACTTTCCTTTCTATCAGTGTCAACTCAGAAATACAGAAAGGTTTTACTTAGTCCGTTCGAGGACCATCCACAACGTGACGAATTCATTAGTTCGTGTCATTTGACATTCAAGTATGGGAAATGTATACTTCATAAATTACTCCTGGAGACGGAGACTGTATGTATTGCCCTGCTTCGCTCGTAGTACTAGAAGTGGTGGACCACTTACACGCGGGGATAAGGCACAATTGCTTGCATCCTGTCTACCTCATGTAAAAACGCTTTGCCCTTGTTTGAATACACGATTGATAATGTGACTTTTACAGAGGCAATAATGGGAGGGGACACTGAACCTACACCTGGTGCGTGGTGGTATGAGGTGTAGCTTATCCCTTACATGTGTGTGGTATGATGTGATGGAATATTGATACAATGCTTCGTCGGTTGAAAAGTTTATTGTTTGTATAAGAGAGTTGATTGGACTTGTTTATTGGACTTTGTTGGATATATTGGACTTTTTTGGGGGGAGCTGAGACAGCATGGACAACTGAATACCCTAATTATGACCATCTCATACACAATATATCTTTTCTTTTATACTATTTGCCATTTCCCGCATTAGCGAGGTAGCGTTAAGACCAGATGACTGGGTCTTTGAGGGATATTCCCGTTAATCCTATCCTCAGTAACTTATTCATGGAATACTTTGAGACTGAAATTCTAACTTCAATCGGTATTCGTCCAATAATCTGGTATAGATACGTTGATTATGTGTGGTCCTTATGGCTATCTTCCCAAGACTTACTATTATTGCTTGATAAATTCAATAACATTCACCCCCCCAACCATTAGATTCAAGACTGAATGGGAAAAAGAAGACAAATTAGCGTTCTTTGTATTGATAATTAAGGAATCTGATCATTTGTCCTTCAAGATCTATAGGAATCCTATCAACCCTGTGAGCTATATTCATTATTTTTAAGTACATATTTCTTCTGTGAAAATCTCTGGAGTACGTCTATGTTTTAAGACCATGACGAATATGTGATCCTATAAGTCTGGTGGAGAAATGTAGTCATAAAAGACTAATCTTTAGGCAGTGGTTTATGAATGAAGGCTTACTGGAAAGTAGGAAGACGTTTTATGCATCTAGTAACAAAAATGTGAATAAAGATGATAAGTCTAAATGTTTAGTGTTGCCCTATTCTCCTAACTTATCTAATGTAAGACAGGTACTGAAAAAAAAACCCCCAGTGCTTTCACTGATGCCTTCCAGTTCAATAACTCTATCAACAAGACCTTAATCAAAAATAGACCAAATTATCCAAAAATTGGGAGTGAGTGTTTACGCCGTCAAATGTAAGGCATGTAAAGATATATACATTGGCCAGACAGGTAAAACTGTATGTGAGAGATGTTATAGGCACCGTCATTCCGTACGCAGGGATGAATTTACCTGATTAGACTTCTCACTGCCTGCCACACTTTTATCCCAGTCAGAACCCCCACAACCAACAGCCAAACCACTCATAACAAATATGATTGTCAAGGCTTTAAATGATCATCACCCAAAGAGAAACTTGCTGGCGACTGTTTGTACTGACGACTTCACCCAAAGAGAAACTTACTGCTACTGGCGACTGTTTGTACTGACGACTGCCATTGCTTGTGGAGGTGATCGTAAGTAGAGACGATATTCGTTCCTTCGTCAAGATGAGCTCACGATCGTGGTCACAAATAAAGATAAATCGCAAGTAATGACGACGATCATCAACCCTCAGAGACGACCATCAGTGACGTAACATAACAGTCTCTCTCGTCTTCTTCGTGAGGACAGACATTCCTTCGATCGTTACGTGGAAGCCCATTTGAATTGTAGAAGAGCTGGGAACAATGGAATCACGTTCTCTACTGCACTGACCTGTCGCTTTGCCAACTGACTACACTCCGTAACACGGAAGTATTCACTGACGTAACCGTGTCCAAATACTTGGGTAAAAACACCTTGTATTTTGTGACGATTTGCTCCATATCTACAACGATTGTTTTCTTTTACGTAATGGCGCCCATTATCTCTGTAATAAGAATACGTTTTGTTCTGGTATGGTGCCCCTTACCTCTGTAACCTTGGGCGGTGGTATTACTATTTCTATAACAAGAGTAACTTATCATACGTAAAGATCTCCACTCTTCTCTGACAAGAGCAGTTTGTATATTGTGATGGCACCAGCTACGTTTACATAACTTGTGTGAGCTGCTACGAGATAACCTCTTCTTTTTTTTTTCTTGTATGATGGTACACACTCCCTTTGTTACGAGACTATCTGTTCTTGTGTACCGGGGACCACAAACTCGGAATAAACGTATCTTCATTTAACCAATAACCTATAAAGAAGGGGGCTGTTTTGCTTTGTTGATGGTACGCAATGCCTCTGTTACAAATATTCTTTCTGTAATGAAATGGTGTCTTTTACCGCCTTCATAGAAGGATCTTAAGCTCTGCTGTTAGCTCCTCTATAAAAGTAGTAATATGTCATGTGTAATGGTATTCGTTACCTTTAGAAAAAAGATCGTACCTCATTTGATGGAAGCTGATGCCATCTTCGCGACATGAGTATCCTCTCTTGTGTTATAGTTCTTGCTGTTTCGGTAACAAGAGTAACGTCATTTATGTAACTGTTTCTGATACAGTTTTACAGCAAGAGTACCTGAAGTTGTGTGACGCTTCTCACTATCCCTGTAAGAAGAAGAACTCTATTGTGTAATGGTGGCAACTTCCTCTTGCAAGAAGGGTACCATGTTTGATGTGATGGCGGCCACTACTTCATTAAAACAATATCACCTTAGTGAGTGGTATCTGAAACTTCTCTAACAGATGTAGCTTGCTGGAAGGCACCACTATCTTATTACCAAGATCACCAACACCGAAGGTCTTCACTGCCTCGTGTAACAAGTGCTACCTTGTGCTGTGTGACAGTTTCCACTACTTCAGTAACAGCATCTGTTGTGGGGTGCTGCCCACTACTGATGTAATAAGTGTACCTAGTGTGGTTGAATGGTGCTCACTGGACCCTGAAAGTGCAATATAGTCTGTTGTGTCTTATTGTGTCCATCATTGAGCGTAGCGAGATGACTCCTTGTTGTGCTTTGGTGCTTAATACGTCTGACTTACATTTTCTGTAATAGTGCCCAACACTTCCTCTGATAGTGGTTACTGTCAGTGTAGGAAGAATTCTCTGTTGTGTAATGGTATCCTCCACTTCTGTAACAAGAGCAGCATCTATTGTTAAACGATTATCACTCCCCTTGTAACAAAAGATGCCGCAGCTGCGTGATGTTTAACGATTACCACTCCCCTTGTAACAAAAGATGCCTCAGCTGCGTGATGTTCTTCAAATTCTCTGCAACGAAGATATTTTCGGTCTTGGAATGGTGGACACTATCTTTGTAACAAGAGCGCCATTATCTACATTGATCGCGTCCATTACCTTTGTAAAAGAAAGAAATCTGGATTGAAGGTACCTGGTACAGGTGTAACAAGAGAACACTCCAGGTAAGGACTAAGTAATCTTCATATCAAGAGTTCCATTAGAGAGAAGAATTGTGTAACACGTATACCTTCCTTTGTGTGACTGCCACACTACCTCAATCATACGCGCATTATCATTAAAAGAGAGAACTAAAAAGGTTCTTGGTGTCAAGGGGAGGTTTGGGTTCAACTCTATAAAACGATTTCTTTGCCAGCTTAAGGGATTCATCAATGAAAGAGTGAGGCTACTTTAACTTGGATCTAATCCAATATATCTTCTCAAACTTATTGACTGGAATGATGGTGATCTATACTTTAACTTGGATCTGATACCATATCTCTTCTCAATCTCATAGACTGGAATGATGATGATCTAACACTGTCATGTTGAGCTGAGTTTTGTTCAGTATCGTCCTCAACTCTCTCTCTTGAACGCCTTAGGCTTACGTGAAGTTGAAACCAATGGACCTTTCTCATATGTCATCGTGTCATCCAACGGGTCGAACATTTTCCTCACATATTCTTCACTCATGTTCATCACAGTCACCCACTTCTTCTGTCCACTCGAGATATAACTAAGTCTTCATTCTTCCTTAATAAACAAAGTCCCCTCTATTCGATAGGGCACCGTAACTATTCCGCGAAGATACAGAGGGCCCTGTGCAAGTTGGGGAAGAATGAGGACAGTTCTATCACAAGCGGACAAAGGAGGTGGGATGATAGTGATGGACAAGTGTAAATAGGTGAGGAAAAATGTTAGAAATGTTTGAATGTTACGACTTCATGTGAGAGAGAGGGGGTGTCGCTGTTTTCGGTGGCCTCCCTTATCTTTTATATTTTTTCTTCGACTGGAATACCTTCTCCATCGTGTGAGTTTCATAGACCGTAACCGTGTATGGGATTGACACGCAATTCTTTTCGGATTTGCATGTGTCCTCTATGCTCTCAAATAATATATATAGAAAAAATCAGATCACCAGACTTCACTGTCATACTGTACGCTGATGGGAAATGCATTAAATCGTCTATTTCCCAGTGATGTATGATGTATTGTGTGACTCTGAGTGTTGACGAGTGAACATTATCTTTCCTTCCTTCCTTCCTTCCTTTCCTTCCTTCTATTTTTGTCTTGGAATCCATTACTTACCACAGAGGTGTCAGTTGGAGTGTGTAATATTAGTATTACAATCCTTTATGTTTATAGTATTTGTGAGTATTTGTTTACCGTTTTCTTTTTTTTGGTTCCTTGGAAATACTTTCGTCATCGGAGATGTTTAGATCAGTGGGAGGCTGGTCGTGTTTCTCTGTCTGGGAAGGTGACCTGCCTTGGGAAGGGGTGGATGTGAGTAGCTCCCTCAGGGGAACAGGTGGGTCAGATATCAAACTTCACGGTCGCCTGGGGCAACAGAGGGGTTGATGCTTTGTGTAGGGTTTGGCAACAGTGTCTACGTCAAGGCTTGGCTATGTGTTTTGGTCTGGCAAAGAGATGTGGCTACCCTGTATCATAGCAAGGGCCTTTAGAACAGTTGGTTTGATTTTTCAGTTTTGCAACGTACGGGATAGAAGGGTGTTTCCTACCTTGGAGTCTAAAGGACTTTGGAGTGTAAGGAAGTTGGATGTACTATGCCAATGTTGACTTGTTCCTATTTTGTATTTTTACTGTAGCTATTCTGACTATACTCCATATTACGGTGGTGGGGTGAAAGGGTTTCTACAAACAAAGCAAAATTTCGTGTTGTCTTGCCGTGCATTCTTCCCATATGTGGCTGTGTTCGCAGAAGAGAAATGAGACCTTGAGTTATTATATTTGTTGCTTGTCGTCGCTTACAAATTCGTTGTTCGATTGCGCAGCAAGAATGATATCTTGTGATGGGAATAAAGTACTTTGGTTCAATAGGATGAGTGTCCACACGAAGAATGTGAGCACCTTTTGTAGTACTGGATGGCTGATATGGTCTTGATTCTAATCTGGATCTTATAGTATTCGAATGTTTATGATGATGATGATGGCCTAGTGGCAGTGTACATCATCTATAGTGTTGAAACAGAACTATAAATGATTAGATCTCATTGCCGTACAAGTTTAATCCATTATTACTTTGACAGATGTCGACATCTATAGTAGGCTTTCGTCATAGGAGAGTTGCATTCTTTTGTTTTATATCCTTGATTACTGTTATTGTCTTCTTTATACGGCAATTCGATTTAATCCGTTTGGTTTCCATGTTGGACGGTGCCTGTTGTAGGCATATGTGTATCTTATGTGTAGAGTTTAAGAGTACATGGCCCCACATCAACATAGCAGATCATAGTGAAAAGAGATAACTAAGGTGATAAAATGCCTCAAAGCCAGACTAGAAAGGTTCTGGATGTAAAGCGATTCACCGGGACTGTGGGCAAAGGAGGGAGCGGAGGGTTTGGATATCAACACTCTATCGGATCGAGTTCGATTCCCCTTCCAAACCCACACAGCTGTCCATCCCTTCTCTAATTGGTAGATAGAGCACCATAGCTGAGACAGGTTCTTGTCAGTCGACAGCTTTTAACTCGGCTGGATCATACCCAGTGGGGGGTGAACTTGTCCTTGTTCAGGGATGTGGCCTATGAGTCTAGTGGCATGATAATACCCTGTAACAAGAGTACCTTGCCTTGGGTGGTGAGATCCACTGTAACATAATCATCTTCTCTTGTTTTAATAGCGATCTTTCCCTCTGTAACAGGAGTATATTATCCCCTGTTGGGCAGCTCTTGTTAATTGGCACAAGAACCTCACAGCTCATGTCGGTTTCCTACTCCTCCTCCACCTCATCATCACAGATAAAGACTTACCGATTGTGGGGAAAAACTAGATTTTGGTGGTATTAGATTTGTCGCTGTCTCCCGCGTTAGCGAGGTAGCGCAAGGAAACAGACGAAAGAAATGGCCCAACCCACCCACATACATATGTATATACACACACATCCACACACGCAAATATACACACGTATACATCTCAACGCATAAATACATACACACCCACAGACATATACATACATACACATGTACACAATTCATACTGTCTGCCTCCATTCACCCCCATCGCCACCCTGCCACACATGGAAAAACAATCTACACTCTTACATTAGATATTTCTCTCTTTGAGTTTCTTATGTGCTACTCTCTCAGACATTAAGCACTTTATGTCATTGCTCCACCATTTCGGACTCGTTTTGGAACACGACCATCTTATAAGCAAGCGCTGGCACACGTGTTCCCTCTACTACTTTGAAAGTTTTACTGAATCTTTTCCAAGCTGCATCCACAACGTCTTCATCAACAACATCATCCCTGGTTTGCCTTTCAAGATTAACGTGGAGACCAGTGAACTTTGCAAGTCGAAAATCAGCTATTTTTTCGCGACTCTCGTGTTGACCAGCACTACTGACTATGTTAAACTTACCTCAAAAGTGATTTATCGATGACCACACACATCCCCCAAACGTTTCTGCCATTTCAACATTATGTAGAAGATCCTCATTTACAATTAAAACTAATCGTATATGTTTATATAAGTAGGTGTCTCATATAATTGTGTTCAGGCTCTATCAAGTAAATTTAGGTAGACCCCACGACCCGTGCTATTTGAAAGGAATTCTCCCTACTTAGATATTTATATGTTAAAGGTTCCCAATATAATCAAATATTGTTCACTACAACTTTATGCAAATTGATCATGATTTTTTGAAGTGCGCTACTGTCGCGTGTCAGTGAGTGAACCTCCAGCATTTGCTGGGGAATCAGTCACTAGCATTTGAACATAAGCAGCATTAATGTTACAGGGAGAGAACAGGAGCTGTTTGTCAGGGAATGAGTTTTTCTCGTGTGTGAGGGAATGAGCCGTCGTTCAGCATTAAGGTGTGAGCCACCGTCGTATGTTAAGGTGCGTCTTGGCTCGAGCATTGTATAGTCCGAGCGAACCGAACAAGACAAGAACGCACGAACGAATCGAACGAGCTGTTCCAGCGCAAGCTTGCTGTATTCTGCCTATTCACCGGCGCTCGTCTTATCACCATCGGTTTCCTCAGGATGGATTTGACAGTGGCAGCAGTTGATTTCCTCATTATCTATTCCTTAGCCAAGCAGAAAAGGAATTTGATGGAACACCTTTCGCTTGGAGACAAACCATTCCGACACATATTTCCTCCGTGCCTGAAAAAAGAGGACGTTGACATTGTCTATTATGATATAACAATATGGTTTCTTATTAATTAATAGTTTTCATTTTTCATCAAATACGTCAATAATGACGTTTGGTGGTTGATTAGTAAAGTAGCTTACCTCTGCCAGTCCCAATGGTTTGAACTCCCTTTACCTTTTCTCTCCTGAAGCTGGTGAGCAAGCCTTCCATTTTCTTCTTCGCTTTTCCTGGGTACATTCAATGACATGTACAGTGCTAACCCAGCAATCATGCTTCTTGGCTTTATTGTCGTGTAAGCTATGTGGAGGATTCCAAACTCAGGATGCTTCTTATATTCATCAAGTAAAGTTAAACACTTCTCATTGTCCCGCTCCATGAAAAATATTCCGACACACCGAATAGCTGGAACAGCATGAATACCCCCGTCCTAACTGCGCACCAACGAACAATTGAATCCTTTTGAGCACACGCTATTTACCGACAAGGGACGGAAAAAGTTTACCGATGTCGTCTCGGTCCGGAGACACGTACTTACTCTCCGAATTCTTTGTGCTGTCTGCTCGTTCGGTTCGTTCGAACTGAAGTGCTCAAGATGCACCTTTAGGAAGAGAGTCGCAGTACTTTGTCATGGGGAGAGAACTACCGTCGTTGGTTAGGGGTGAACTACTGCCAACATGTGCTCGGGAATCAGACGTTCACGTGTGTCGAAGACTAAGAAGTTGCTTGTTCAGGACTGATCCGCTGCAGTGTGTGAGGAAGGAAGCTGCCGTTGTAGATCAATGAAAAACTGACGTATTAGAAGTCGTGAGTCGCCGATGTGTGGCTTGGAGCGGCTGTCGTCTTAAGCCAGGGAGTGAATCCCTGACATGTGTCAGGGTTTGAGTCTCACTTGTGGTAGGGAGTACGCTCAAGTCTATGTGAAGGAGTGAGCAACTCATTTGTGCCTGTAAGCGAGTTGCCGCCTTGTGAGAACTATTGAGTAAGAAAGGTGTGGCAGGGAATAGGTCACTAACATAAGTCAAAGATGAGTCTAGGAGTGAGCTGTTATCTTGCGAAGGAGAATGAGTTGCTGTAGTGTGTCAAGTAATACGCCGATGTTGGGTGTTACGGAGTGAGCCTTCGTTGCATGTCAGTGAGTTAGCTGGCGTCGTTTGGTAGGGAAGGAGCTGTTAAAGTGGGTCAGGGAGTGAGCTGTTTTAACATGTTGCTGGGAGTACGTCGTCGGTGTGCGTCGGGGAGAGCCAGAGTGTGATCAGAGAGTGAGTCGCTGTCGTGTGGTAAGGAATGAGTCGCTGTAACGGGTCACGTAGTGGATCACTGTACTGTGTCAGGGAGTGACCGCTGGTTGTCACACACCGCTTTTAGCCCATCACTCATTCCTACTGACATCCACAAACTACTGTTAGGTAGGTCACAATTGCTACCAGAAGTCACACTGTGGTGCCGGACTGTCATAGGGTGTTGCCAGCACGTCCTACAGTGTCGTTAACCCGTCACACAGTACCACTAGCCTTTCCCACATTAGTGCTGGGTGTCACAAAGTACTTCTTGTAAGTGAGACATTACTGCTGTTAGACAGTGTTAATTACTACTTGGGCTCACTCTGTGGCGCTGGACCGTCACAGGGTGCTGCACAGTGCTGCTGACCCGTCACACGGTGCTACCGGACCTTCACAAGTACTGATGGCCCGTTACAGTGCTGCTGGTCAGTCACAGTACTGCTGGCCCCGTCGTATGGTACTGCTGACCTTTACACGGTACAGCTGACGTGTCACACAATGCTGCTGGTCTGTCATATGGTACCGCTGATCTTTACACGGTTAGTTGGCCTGTCACACAGTGCTGCTGATCTACCGCTCTTTCATCGCTTTACACCTCCCCCCCCCCCCCGACTCTCTCTCTCTCTCTCTCTCTCTCTCTCTCTCTCTCTCTCTCTCTCGCTTGGGATTTTTAATCTGTCCCTGCGTACGCAGTTCCAACTGAGTGGGTGTTCATAAAAAAACGTGCCTGGGAGGGAACGAAACAGGTGGCAGGGTAGAGTCATGCAGTTGTCCCATTTTCTTCTTTTGCAAACGATTCTGGCTATGTGCTTAGTGTAGCCTAGATTACAGGCCTAGATTACAGTCCTTGATGTCATAGGTCCCAAAGAAACTCCTTCTATAGTTAAGTAAGGCTTTACTGGATACCACAGAGCGCATGCACATAAGCTTTCCAGTCCTTCAAAACCGTATGCTTATGATAGTAATGCTGAGCATCACTTCCTGCTCAACCCAAAGTGTTGTATCGGGCAAGTCAGGTAGAAATATCGATGTAGCCATATCGCCGCCAACCAGACAATGTCTTGTAGAACACATTCCCATAGCAAACTACCAGGATCTGGAGAATTTCTGATGTTGTAATATCCGAGTTGGCAAGCCGCTGGTGGTCAGAAAGTGATGGCTATGTCTGGTATCATCTACAAAGACAGGAAGACGCTTGCTGTTGTTATTTCAGATAGTGACAACCGTTCAGATATTGACGTATGTGATTTTCATTATAAGCAAGAAGAGCAACCAGGATGGTTCTGATGGTTCCTCACGTGTCGTAGAAGGCGACTAAAGGGGACGGGGGCGGGGGCTAGAAACCCTCCCCTCCTTGTATTTTAACCTTCTAAAAGGGGAAACAGAAGAAGAAGTCATGCGGGGAGTGCTCATCCTCCTCGAAGGCTCAGATTGGGGTGTCTAAATGTGTGTGGATGTAACCAAGATGA
>JAUTXX010535203.1:0-10849 GCA_032273605.1 Panulirus laevicauda | reverse complement strand
CATCAGATTGGGGAAGAGCAGTGTGGTTTCAGAAGTGGTAGAGGATGTGTGGTGTGGATCATACATTTATAGATCTAAAATCTTAGGTGGTTGTGCTAGTCTACCTCTAGATGTTCTAGCCTCACTGGAATTATGCTTACTCCTGTGCGGTGTACCTTTCCCATTTGTGTCCACTGGACTTGTCACTTCTTCCAGTTCATCTCATCTACTGTTGATTTCTGGTGTCGCAGAACCTTCTCCTTCATGACATAACCACTGACATGTTTTAGAGAATTTGGGCTTTCTGGTCTCTTATGCAGTTGCTACTATTTATCCTGTAAAACTGACCATCACTATTCATAACTGAATATGATCTAGGAGCAACCACGATACCCTTTTTAACTCTTCACTTATGCTGTCATTGATTCTAACCACATTTCCCTCTCCCAGTTCAGGCAGTGGCTTAGATCTATCATAATAGTTTCTGCCTATCTTGTTAGTCTTGAAGTAGGTGTCTGATAGTCAGTGGGTAGTGTGTCTTTGGTTGTAACAAGGCTTCACAAGTGGGGATCATGGTTCGTGTTCTCTTACCAAACAGTAACTGAATGGGGCTTGCTTTCCCCAAAACAGGAGTATTTCTATAATCTAGCACACTTAGATAAAGATCCTTGCCCTCTTTGGCTGCCTTCTTCATCAGTTTCTTTACTGTCTGTACACACTTTTCTGCCAGGCCATTACTTTTTGGATAATAGGGGAATGAAGTTGTGTGGTGTGTTCCATATGAATGAGAGAATTCTTTGAATTCTGTGGGCCAATGTCAGTGAATAGTCTGAGGTATCCATGCCTAGCAAAATGATACTTAAAGTATTTCACAATAGTGTTGGAATAAGTATTTTCTCAAGTCAAACTCAAAATATTTGCTGTAATAATCAATAGCAAGAGGTACCTCTTCCCTTTTATCTCAAATAAATAATCTCCAAGTTTTTGCCAAGGGAGTTTAGGGACTTCATGAGACATCAATGGTTCCATTGCTTGGTGGTTGCTATAAGCATTATGGGTGTTACCTGCACTAATCATGTCCTAAGTTCAGTCCCCATTCCAGGACAGTACACAAGGTCTCACTATTCTTAGAGACTTTTCTATACCTTGATGAGATTTATGAATGAGGACCTTACTTCTTAGTTCCCTAGGCACTATAATTCTTTTCATTTTATGCAGCATTCCATTTACATAACTTTGTAATTCCATAAGGCATGGATTTCTACTGGAGTGTCTCTCTCACCATCAGGCCATCCCTCTAATGTGAATTCTTTAAGAGGCTGCAGTAATCTATCTTCCTTAGTCCTGTCTTTTAGTACCTTTAAGCTTATACCGGCAGTGTCTTGCTGTTCATGAATTGTTAGATATGCTTGAACCTCTAGATCATCATTTTGCACTTCTTCAGCCCAGCTGACTCTACTCAGAGCATCAGCTATATGCATGTCCCTCCCTTTCTTATAGTGTACCCCTAAGGATTATTTCTAGAGTTTGAGAAGTCTTCTCTGTAACCTAAGAGGAGCAGATGACAAGGACTTCTTAAAAATACTCTCTAAGGGTTTATGATCAGTCTCTACAACTACTTTACTTCCCTCTTACAGATAAGAGTGAAGTTTTTTGGCTCCAAAAATAGTGGCCAACAACTTTTCAATTTGAGCATAACTAGGGACTTGGCACTATAGGCAACAGGGTGAGCTTCCTGAAGAATACAAGCCCCTACAGCATACCCTGAGGCATCAGCAGTCAAGGTTACAGGCTTAAATACATCATAATACCTCAAAACTAGTGCTTCACAGACCATATACTTGAGTTTGAGAAAACATTTCTCCTGTGTTTCATCCAGTAATTTTCTCAGAGGATCATTTATTTCAGACATACTGGGAACATACTTTCCCATGTAGTTGATCATTCCTAGGAATTTTAAGTAACTCTTGCTCATCCTTAGGAGAGTTGGAAAATTACTTATTGTATTTATAGGATATAGTCTTAACTCTTCCACTGTTAATACATGGCCAATGTATTCTATCTGCTCAGTTTTAAGCTTAAGTTTGGCACAGTTCAACTCTAAATTTCTTTCCTGACATCTCTCAAGGACTTTCTCTAGTCTCTCATCATGTTGCTTCAGAACTCCCATTAACTAATACCTCATCCATTATGATTTCCACTCCAAGATCATCAAACAATTCATGCATGTGCCTCTGGTAGATTTCTAGTACTGGACTTATCACAAAGGGGAGATGTATGTACCTGTATCTACCAAAACAATTGTTAAATACAAGCAATTTGGAGGACTCTTATCTAGTTTAATTTGCCAAAAACCCCTTGGTGGTATCTGACACAGAAAACACCTTAGTATCTGCTAACCTGGTTGATATTTCCTCAGTTGTAGGTAGTGGATAGTGTTGCTCCTTCAAGGCCTTATTTAAATCTCTTTGATCTAAGCATATTCCCTTATCTAGAATAACCATACTGTTAACCCAATATGTGGGATTACTTTCTCTTATGATTCCACCTTTCTTTTCCATGTCTTCTAGTTCACATTTTAATCTTTCTCTCAGAGCAGCAGGCACTTTGCGGGTGGATGAGCCACTGGTCTAATCTTTGAATCAACCCCTAGATGCATTTCACCCTCTAGGCATCCCAGTCCATCAAATACCTCTTTATTTTTCTGCAATACCTAATCAGTGGTTGTATCTAAGTTGGTCTCTGACTTTGCTTGATTCATGAACTAGACTAATCCAAACAATTTAGAGGCATTTTTACTCAACAGTAACACATAATTTACATCAACAACGAAGAAAGCGAGCTGATATTTTAAAGAGTTCTGTAAACATATCATTTGACAGTTACCAAGGGGTTTAACTTTAATGCCAGTGAAAGCAACTGATAGAATCTTTGTGCATTTCGACTCTGGTTTTCCTTTTAGCTTGTTGATAATTTTGGACAATACACTGACCTCAGTTCCTGTATCCATTTGGAAAGACACTGGCTGATCGTGAAGGAGAAGAGACACTGGTTGGAGGTTACCTTGGACACTGCTGTTGCTTACTTCTTTAGGACATATAAACCTCCCAGTAGCTTCTCGTAATGCCCTTCAGGTTGCCTGATGGACACTCTTGCCCTTTCCTGAACTGCTGAAGTTGTCACACCTGCTCTTGAAATGTCCAGTCCTGCCACACTTCATACACTATTTGTTGTTTGTATCCCTCCAAAGACATGCTTGAAGCCACAGAACCTACAGGTCCTTTGTGATGTGTTGCCAGGAATTAAGGATAGATACTCACTTCTCTTTGACTTCACACTGTGGAGATTCAAACTGCTTACAGCTGAACCAAACTAATTCATTTGTTCTTCACTTGCCTCATGAACTCTGCACTGTAGTATGACTTCATCAAGGATCAAGTCACCTTTCCTCAACAGCCATCCACATAGCTTGTCATCACTGATGCCACATATGATTCTGTCTCTCATCATTTCATCCTTCAAGGCACCAAACTCACAGTTTATAGTCTTCTTGCTTAGGTCAGTAACAAAACTATCAATAGTTTCATCAGCCTGTTGCACTCTACCATTAAAAATGTGTCTTTCATAAGTGACATTCTTTTTTGGCTCAAAATATTCTTGCAACTTCTCTATAAGAGCCTTGTATTTCTTCTTATCAGCTTCCTATACAGGCAAAAAGATATATCTAACAACTTTCTTCCACCACAGTTTAGTAGTAAGGCAATCTTCACCTCATCCTTCTCATCTTTCTCTGAACTCAGCAGATATATCTCAAATTCATGTAGGAATCTTTTCCATTTCTATGCTGTATTACCTTGGTAATATCAGGGGTTCAGGGAAATCGACATTGGACACTTATCCTTAACGTTCTGGCCGACCACAACAATGACACCACACTGCACCTCAGTTTTTTCCACCAGTCTTCTTCCTTCTGACACAAGTAGCTCTCCTAAATAGCCAGAAGCACGTGAAACGTTGGCACACATGACACCACGTAATATGTGCCATGTAAAGGTAGCTTTAAGGGGAATAAGGGAGAGGGATTGCGAGAAATGGCGTATCCGTAAGAAGCGCCAAGCTACTGTTATTGTTCCAATAATACAGATTCGGACCTAATCCCGTGCATCATGATAAGTCTTTTTAAAAGAAATATGATACAATTGCCTGCTACAAAAGCAACCAATATAATGTCATATGATAGAAATATAATTTCTATATGAACTGAAATAATTATCATTACAATATACTCCGGCAGCTGGTCCACGAGCTCCACCAAAAAGGTTCCCATACACCTTCTTAAGCACAGATATACGGCACTGGAGGATGAATATATATATATATCATTCAGCCTTTAAAGAAAAATGATTTCGTGTTGATATCAACCACTTCCATCTAAATATTTGACCAAAACAGAGTTACTCTAAGTTCATGTTATGAACTATTGCACACTAACGTTAATAACCAGAGACACAGCCATATCCCCTTCATGAAAAACAAAACTTCTTACATTGTTTTTCTTCTCATCATTTCTGTCTTAGAGGCCAAATGTTTTTTCTTTTTTTTACTTTACACCCGGGTCTCGATCAGTTAACACCAAGATATACTGCATAATATATGCGCTGAATACTACAGCCAATGCAACCTGCCCCCTTTTCAAAGGCAGATTTTCCACTTTCCAAAAAATTCTTACATCATTCTCCTTCTCACGCAATTTCCCGTTGTCATTAGCCTTATTGTTCAATTAACGCGATGATGAAGACTTTTCATCCGTTCCTAGAACCTTCGAAAAACAAACGCAAAAAGCAGAAAGCATTGAGAGAGAACACGTGAACTTCAAAGTCCTTCACTTATGTGCCAACTGCTTCTATCTGGTTTAGATACACATTCCAAATTATGCATACCCTGTGTGGATGCTTTTAGTTGCTGTCATCAAGTAATGCTGCAGGCGACAACACACTTCGGTCTGGTTTATATAATAGCCATCCCGAGTCACTCCCTACTGTACAATCTCTGCTGTTTAGTTAAGGATGTGTTGTTCATAGCAACTGAAATTACACAATCAAACGAGTACTAGAACTTCAGCGGATGATGCCCAAAAAAATATATAATCCAAGAATAATACTGCAGCGCCCTACAGCTAGATAGGATACTTTCCCCTCCAGCACTCTGCGGGGACACCACCCATGTTCTTTCAGTAGAACTGCCTGCCTGTCATTACGAGAGACGATCAGAGGAAAATGTGATCAATTTGTTTTATGATGTGAGGTATTGTCCACATCCAGACCTGCTCTATAGTAAGGCGTGAAAACCTGCCACGTTACGATACCTTTCCTGTACTTATGTAACAACGGATTCATTATTTCTTGTTGAAAATATCGCAATCTGTACATCGTTTCCACATACCCACCGACTAAGTACATCGCTCTATTATATAACTCAGACATCCACAATTCTATACACTTATGAAATTACAGTCCTTCATGAATGTAATTTTCATGGTTATTACTCTGTATACACCTAACAGTTACCCTATTTTTCATTTACGTAGTTTTATTACCTCTAAATCCAAGTTAATATATCTTTTCCAGAACAGATTCATCCGACAGAAATACTGTTTTTGAACACGATATAATATACTCTGTATATATCACAGTCCGTAATTCAATGTCTTATTGGTGGCTACGTTTCCATTACACTATCCAAAACCATATCAGCAACCTGGTATTACTGTTTCACCTTATCTCTAGCCCTCTTCTTTTGACTGCTCCTGTCCTAGTCCCTCACTGAGCGAGCGTCATTACCCAGCCGAGTTTCCAGTTCAGTGGCTGTAAAACTCTTCAGACTAGGTTAAGCTGCAGCCCTCGCCCGAAGTTAACCTTTCATCAACTTGGTCGAGTGCTTTCTACGCTTCTCTCCCTCCCCGACTCTCAAGGTCACCACCAGGAGTATCTCTCTACCAAACACACCATACACATTTATCACGTATTGTCGTGGTGATTAAAGTGACAGGGCGTAGGCACCATACCGTGTATAAAAAGCGTTTACTGTTGTCGCATTCGTCAGGTCTCCTGTTTGGCAAGAGCCCACGTCAGATGACAGGGGCTCGTGCCAAACACGACAACTGACGGACGAATCGAACAGCAGCAAACTTTCCTTATACACAGAACGGTGCCCCCCGCCTTGTCATTCTCAGAGCTTTAATCATCACGACAGTACGTGAATAAGGAGACTCACAGTCTAGATCACTGATTAGCCATTCAGAGAACCAAAAGACGTACGCCTGACTGGCTAGTGCGACGCCGTGATATTAGAGGGGAGGTGAGGGGGATGCGTTGCCATTAACGATCCCTTAGCCTCCAGAACATCAGTGACACCTTGTTTACGCCATTCCCCACCACCACCACCTTCCTAATGATGTGCTTATATCCTGCCAGAACCACAACACCTCCTTTACAGCCTGCCAGAATTCCACCATTTCCTCGTCCAAACCCCCTCACAGCCTACCAGATTCCTCCTATCATTTCCTCGACCAACCAACTCCCTTACAGCCTGCCAGACCTCATCACCTACTTCTCCCTTATCAGCACATGCACCCAATTTTCATCACGATATTTCAGAAGATCTGGAGAAAAGTGGACACACATCATCGTTATCATACAACCCAAGAACCCCTTTAATAGTGGTTCCTGCAGCTTCAAGGCTCTACGTATACACGCAGGAGTGCAGGCAGACTCCTTTGGAGCGAAAAATTCCTCGACAAGACTGTATTCTTTTCCATCTAAAGATAATGAGATCCTCGCCGGAGACGACTTCTTTCGCGGTATAGCCACAAAAGTTTAATCAAATGCGCTCCATTTGCATATATTAGTTCGTGATATGATTTTCAGTTCAAACGCTGGTGCACAACAGTGGAAAATAAATATTTACGGAAAAACAGCTTTTGAAGAATTGGATAATGAAAGGATTCTATACTTGAAATAATAATGTACAAAATTCTATATTGCTTTCTTGGGCCTTAAAACAGCAAATAATTATGAACTGAATAACTGTAAAATATATAATGAATTTCAAAGCTTAATCTCAGGACTTACGGTCCCCCATATAAACACCTCGACCTCAGAATCTTTAGTTTTTAAAATAACACCTACTATCAGGTTTGAAACCAAAATCTTACTTCTTTTTTCTACAAATGACGAAGAAAAGGCCAGCATTCTACAAACATTTAGTAAAGACATACGGAGGGTTAAGACAATTCAATAATCGCAGTCATTCAGTAAACATGACCATTAAGTTACGATCTTATGTAACTTAATTAGCAATTACTAGGATGTAGACAGCAAGAAAAAAGTTGCAAGGCAACCAGTGAGATATTATCACCAAGATGTTTTTGGGCTAACGCGGTGAGATGAGACACTGATCAACGTATTACGCAAGAATACGGGTCAACCTAATTAAGAGATCATTTGCCAGGGAAAGCCAATAAACACTCTGGAGACAGGACACCACCTGGTTAGCCAACCCAAACGTTATCCAAGTATTGCCTCGACACCATTTCGTAACCCACAACAGGGTCATTCAACCTGACGCCATGCCAAGGGCTAAACATGCCTAAGGTGTTGAGATGCCTACACGTAACCCATCGGCAGACCACTAACCAGCCATCTCTCTCTCTCTCTCTCTCTCTCTCTCTCTCTCTCTCTCTCTCTCTCTCTCTCTCTAGGCGACCTGGCAACCACCTGACAGCAAATGTGATGGCACCTAGCCTCACAGACGACCACCACTATAATTTCCTCTGATGTTCTAATCCGTTTTTGTTTAAAGCAAACGATGAATGGTTCACCTACATGGTACATGAACGTACGTTCGTGCTTATGTAGTTTTATTTTTTTTAGGGGCATTCTCATAGCGTGAAGACGTGCGACAACGTATCCGCTAAATTTTTATCCCAGATATATCTTACAGGAAACAGATAAGTAAAACAAAAGATAGACAGACCAACGGATGAAAATACAGAAACAAACAAAAGGTCTATTTTCTACTAGAGCTGCCGGCAGTGCAAGGGGACAATGAAGTCACTGTTGACTTTTATTCCACAGCTGATGTTCTCGACAAGAGACTGAAAATCGCTGGATTTTTTACCTGAGGCGACGATTCTCTTCCTTCCTGGAAAAAGGTTTCACTGAGGAATAATTTTCCGCGGACTCACCAATGGTTTAAGTTTATGTAACCTCTCTCCTCATACTAACAGAGGTCATTTAAAGATATTTTCAACACTAGGCAGGGCTTATAAATTTCCTTTTTCGCCTCTGAGAGATGCCTTTAGATTTTATCTAAATGGGTGAACTGTTAATGTTTCTTTTCTCCTCAAGTACCAAACAAGTCTCTACAAGATCTTGCTCAAGACCTGCTTCTGTGTAGAGAATCTAGCTATGAAATGAATACTTATACCTAGAAAATTGAGGCATGATCTTCCTTCATAGATTTACAGCGGAAAGAGAAATATTACTTATTTCTTTACATGCACATTTTACTCAAAAAGTTTAAAGATCTATACCAAGTTATAAACTCAAGAATAAACAAGAAACGGAATGCATTTCTTCACACGTTTACATTTTACCAATATCTTACACCGAATCTATATCAAATGTAAAATAACCACGGAAGAAAGTGCTTTTCATATCATTAAACCGCGTTGTTTTCTACTTCTATGCTTAAAGATAAGTATAACAGTAACCTTATCTCTTAATCTTTTTTCCGCAATTTGCAGTTCCATGTCTTTCAATTCTGATATCTTCTACAGTCTTTTTTTTATACCGCTTGATTCACATAAAAACTCTGCCACGTACCTCCCCGTCTTCCCTTCTACCAAAGTCTGCATCTTGTTCCAGACATCCACAAATACTTTAAAATGTTTCTTCTGGAACTTTCAGTGTCGACAGTGATCCCCTCACGGCAACTGTCAGCACACAGCCATCCCACCCGTACAGACAGACGGACGGGAACAATATGCCCGTCTGCCAAACTCACTCACCAGCCCGTAGCCTCGCTCTCACAATCGGTCATACAGCCAAGCGAACCCAGAAAACCCTTGTAAAATGAAAGAGCAAGTCTAGCATCTCTCTCTCTCTCTCTCTCTCTCTCTCTCTCTCTCTCTCTCTCTCTCTCTCTCTCTCGACTCTCCGTGGTATTCAGAAAATGTCTAACCATGTCTAACCCAGCCAGTCTGGAACCTAATAAGTGGGTAGAGCCACACTGAAGTTTGTGCTAGATAACATGTTCCCGTAAAATCCCATGGCCGCAAGAGGTGAGTGAAACCTGACGGGCCAGAGATTTTCCTTCCATTACCATCAGGTATATTCATAACGTCTTCAAAAAGGGGAAAAAAATACTTGAAAGAGGAGGGAGGTAAAGACTGGTACAGTGTGTGGTGCTGAAAGTCCAAGGTCGACACCATTTTTGTCATTAACGTTTCTGTCTTCTCCAGTTTCCGACGGTGGGAACTTTCCCCCAAGTTTCTGAGCGAGAGACGTTGTTAGTAAGGGACGGAGGCGCGCATGGTGTGAGTACTTTTAGTCACATAAGAGGTGGATGGTTGGCAGTGAGGTGGTGGATGGTTGTGATAGATGGCAGGGATGAAGTGAGGACTGGTAGAAGTGGACAGTTCGGGTGAAGAGATGGATGGAGGAAGCGGACGGTTAGCGTGAAGTAATGGATGGTGAAAGGGGATAGTTGGGGTGAAGTAATGGAGGAGGTGGACGGTTTGGGTGAAGTGATGGATGGTCGAAGTGCTGGACGATGGAAGTGAGAATTAAGTGAAGGAGAATGGCAATGGATGACGGGTGAAACGAAGTATGGCAGAAGTGGATGACTAGGGTGAAGTGATGGTTCCTAAAGTCCTTAACTTTGGATTTTCTACCGCTCTCTGTTCCAAAATGCAGCACTTCCTCTCTGGCCATTCCACTGCAGTAGTCGTTGGTAATATACCAAATTCTCTCTCTTATCCTGTCGACAATAGTGTTCTTGGTTCTACCCTATCATCTACTCTCTTTAATATATAAATGATCTCTTCTCCCTCCAACCATATTCAGTCTAATGCTAATAATAACATTCTACACACTTCATCTCACTTTCCTTACCCCATCCTCTTTTTAATAATCGTTCTCTTCTCGTACTGAACATATATCCTCTCTCAATTCGGATCTGTGCAATATCTAAGTATGGGGAAGCACTAACCTAGTGATATTGCAAAGTGCTAAAACGCTATACCTCCTAACATCTGTCAGTACACTACAGTTTAACCCTTTAATAACATAAACATGTGGGGCAGAACCATATCCTCCACTTCATCGTGTAAGCCCCATATAATCAAAACCACAAAATCTGCTTCTCAAAAGCTGAGAGGGCGGTATACGTGGTATAACACATCTTTCT
This sequence comes from Panulirus laevicauda, assembly GCA_032273605.1. Lineage (NCBI taxonomy): Eukaryota > Metazoa > Arthropoda > Malacostraca > Decapoda > Palinuridae > Panulirus > Panulirus laevicauda. The sequence continues at coordinate 400 of JAUTXX010535203.1, read as the reverse complement.
GGGATCAGGTATTTCATATCTACATATCCGCCCTGGTACGGATGAGGTAATATTCCCGCATCTGGGATGGCTTTTCCTACACCTCTTCAATAACCAGAGTGGAATGAAAAGTCTTCCGTCTCATCAATGCATCCCAGCTTCACGTCTACACAACCATCCCTCTCTGTACGCCTCAATGTTGTTGCTTCTATGATTCTCTCTCTCTCTCTGATCTACGGGTATCATTTAGGCCACTGTTCTCGCAGGTGTTTGCATGTGTTCCCATTCAGAAGGCTTCGACCCAAGGCACGGGTCTGGGCTGCAGCTTCACACAGTTTCTTATGTGTGGAGACCAGCCACACGAGGAGTGGTTGTTATAACACCTCCCCCAACTCCTCTCGAGAACATAAACTGTCAAGTT
>JAUTXX010535192.1:0-10849 GCA_032273605.1 Panulirus laevicauda | reverse complement strand
GTTAATTGGGAGGTAAGTTTGAATGGAGAAAAACTGGAGGAAGTGAAGTGTTTTAGATATATGGGAGTGGATTTGGCGGCGGATGGAACCATGGAAGCGGAAGTGAATCATTGGGTGGGGAAGGGGACAAAAGTTCTGGGAGCGTTGAAAAATGTGTGGAAGTTGAGAACTTTATCTTGGAAAGCAAAAATGGGTATGTTTGAAGGAATAGTGGTTCCAACAATGCTATACGGTTGCGAGGCGTTGGCTATAGATAGAGTTGTGCAGAGGAGGGTGGATGTGCTGGAAACGAGATGTTTGAGGACAATATGTGGTGTGAGGTGGTTTGATTGAGTAAGTAATGAAAGGGTAAGAAGGATGTGTGGTAATAAAAAGAGTGTGGTTGAGAGAGCTGAGGACAGTGTGCTGAAATCGTTCGGACATATAGCGAAGGAGTGAACAGAGGTTCACAAAGAGGATATGTATCGGAAGTGGAGATAAAAAGGAGAAGGGGGAGATCAATTTGGGGATGGAAGGATGAAGTGAAAAAGATTTTGAATTACCTAAGTCAGAAGAGGGTGAAATTAATTCACGAGGGTGAAAGGCGTCAAGGAATGGAGTGAATTGGAGATATGTGGTGTACAGGGGGTGACGTACTGTCTTTGGACTGAACCAGAGCGATGTATCAAGATCGGATGATAGAGCCTTAGAGAGAAAAATCCTGACTTGGCTCCGTGCTCTGTTCTCTCTTTCGGAAAGTAATGCAGGAGGGGAGGATTTCCAGCCTACAGCTCCCACCTCTTTTTGTCGCCTATATGACACGTAGGGAATACGTAGTAACTTTCCTTCTCCCATATCACCAGGGGTAATAAACGGCTGTTGTAACTGGTGGAAGCTGGAGATCTTCCTTCCCCGACGGTGAACCTAGCTGGCTAGCGAGCTGCTGCCTCCCACTATCACCACCACCACCACCACACCTGCCGACATACTTGGCACACTTATGACAGATGATGTATGAAAGGGTAGTGTCAGCCAGCCCGGCCCGTGCAGCGAGCGAGTCTGAGGACCAGGTGGGATGCGGTTGGTATGTATGATGGATCGATATTGCACTTCACCCGGGTTTCGAGCTCGTAAGTATATATCTTTGTTCGTCCTGTATAATATATATATATATATATATATATATGTGTGTGTGTGTGTGTGTGTGTGTGTGTGTGTGTGTGTGTGTAGTTTTACATATTCTTTTATGAAATTTCCCATTTCGCAACACTGACGTTATTTTTGCTTAACTGAATAATGGAAAACATTTTCTAAACAATCCAAACATTTCATCGCGTCGACAAATTCCTCTCCGACAAAAGTGAGTCCACAGAAAGCTTTGTTATTGTAACATCAACAAAAGGCGATTGACCTCTTCAACCTTGTTGTCATAAGGTCTTATAAACTTAGCATTCATAAATATATGAATAATGCTACACATCTAGTTCTCACGAACGATTGTCTCCGGGACAATTCCAGTTGAATATTTATCTTCCCGCAGTCGCTGATGAAACTACACAAGAGCAATACTTTCATGTAACTCTTACGGGAGAAGAGAAGACCTCGAGTATGACATGCCCTTTCGTCGCCCCTTCGCTTTTCGTACAGGAATAGTCCGCGCGCGTGACGTGCCAAAGTTTGATTAAGTAGATTCTTAGACGCGACAGGACCGGCATTCCGACGATGTTTTTGGGCAAGAGTTTTACATCTGCGTATCGGCTGCTGAAGACTCCTGATAGACTGCACATACCATCATCCACTGACAAAGTGACCGAACACACAATATTTCCACTGTGCCAAAGGTGGAAAAAATGGGAATGCACGAGTTGGGGCTGGCAAATTCACGCACACACAAACACACACACACCTACTGCTAGTGCTGCTGCTGGTGTTGTCATCGGAGATATTGCAGTAAGGTGGCTCGTGCCATCTTTGATGTCAACTGGAAGCTTTTTTAGAATCTTCTCTGTTCTCGATTTTAGAATGCCGGTTTCATCCGGTAAATTGTTTGACGGAAAAAAAAAAGTCTTCGCTTTGATTAATAATCCCTCGAGCACGACGGCCCGGCCACTGACCTAGGCTTTAAGAGTTAGGTCAAAGGTCATCATTGTCATACCCAATGATTAGATACTCAAATACATAGTTGTCCAAGACGGCAAACAACGGTGGATTATCATATCAGTTTACTAAAGCTTTACAGTTTGCCGAGGTACTGGAACCCTTCTAGGCACTTTGTCTTAACTCGTCTGCTGGACAGCATGAAGAACGTTGAGGAAGAAGAAGCGGATGGAAGCGACAATGACGAAAAGGAAGAAGAAGAAAGAAAGAAAAAAAAACATAAAAAGAAGGAAAGAAAAAAAGCAACAAATAGAAATAGATAAGATTTAAATCGTATTGAGAAAATACCTTTTTAGTTGCAACTTCGGGAAAATACATCAACGTTTGTTGAATGGAAATTCTACATTATACTTACTAAACAGTCCAATAACAGATTGGCAAAAGTCAATGGCTAGGTTGCTGGGGTCATAACCATAAACTTTCTTTTCCTCGTATAAAAGTCATTTTAAACTTATGTATTCCGCAGGAAAGGGAAATGTCTCACGGAAGTCAAATGTCATAAACCACTAAAACCAAATGTGTTCCTTTCACAGTCGAGGTTCCGCCGGCGTCTGCCTACTTCCGAGGACCGTGCCAACATGAAGACGTTACGTAACGTAATTCCGTCATCGTAAACGACTGTTTCTGTACGTACGTCGAGGTCTTAATATTATGGTTTAGTCCTGGTGTTTATCGTGCTTCACCAACGTATGTATCGCACACAAGACAACTGGAATGGATCTACATCGCATCATCAAAGACAATCTGATGATATCATGACCTGACGTACAGGAGGAATCTAACCCGTTGTGCATAACGTATGTATGACTCTTGGATACGATCGGCTGAACCTTTTGACCTGATCAACATTCAAACCATCATACACATGGGTCGTACCGTCGTGCTCGTCGTACTACCGTGCTCGTCGTACTGCCGTACTCGTCGTACCGTTGTGCACGTCGTACCGCCGTACTTAATTAAGGTAGGTAAGATCCAACATCATCTTCTATTCTGTCTCTTAACGTGTGAGTTTTCCCAATGGAAACTTGAAACACCTTCCTCGCTGATGTGGCCCCACTTGCTTCTTCCAGTCATCTTCCTCCTCTGGAGCGAGGTCTTGCGTCCCTCGTGGTCCAAGGCTACTGAACAGCTTTTCTATACTGTCATTCAGTAGACAGGAGGAGTTGCTGAATGTACTCAGAGGACTGGAATGGGAACAGTGCCGTTCCAGAACGTCTTTGCGGTAGTTCTGCAGACTTTTCATCTTGTTAAGGAGCAAAAGTTTCCACAGAATTCCACCTTGATTCTCAAAATGCAAGATTGTACGACTCAATGCAGGAAAACAAGGAAAAGTTTTACTCATGTGTTATTGTTGAAAAGTTCCCCTATATATATATATATATATATAAATATATATATATATATATATATATATATACTCATGTTTATTTTTCCAGAGTCCACAATACTTTCTACACAATTCTGAAAGCCTAGTACGATAGACCATAATAATATCGCACAGTACAACCCAATGCCTGGGTATGAGAAGGATTCTTGGGTAAGGGGAAGGAGTTCTTCCTCAGGTTTTTTGAGAAGCGTCATTTCTATGGTAGCCGTCGTGCGCACAGCTGGATGATCGGGGCCAATCAAGGAAACGTAACATCCTCGATATAATTCCTGCCCACAACAACACAATCAGGATTGATTAAGAAATGGATCACATTCGACGGTAGTTGGACTCGAGCAGGAGAACGAGGATTTCTTAGGAACTGTATCAACATTCGACGGTTGTCATACTCAAGCCGTAGGATAAGGATGGATTAGACAATGTATGACATTCGACAGAAGTTGTACTCAGTCAGCTACATATAGATTGATATCGACTAAGTCAGCTGGTCTCGCTGATGTCTCTTGTACTGTAACAAAGAGTGGTGTCAACGAATAAAACAGGGATCATAGGAGTCAAAAACTGCCGCAGGACGGAATTATGCCAAATGACTGGAAGCTTGAGGACAACAATGATATATAGATTTACGAAAAACGAGGAAGAAAATGTGGTCTTGGTTCATCGCCCTGCTGGTCTTATCTGAATGACAAAGGGAGACAAGTGAGTGGCTCACCACGTCAAACGAGGTACCCCAAAAAGCTCCTGTCTATGACCCATACTTTTCATCACTGATATAGAAAACGGGACTCACCAAGTAATACTTCAAATCTACCTACAGTACGAAATCAGAAAACCAAGCCTAAACAATGGAACTTTATTCAAAGACGCAAATAGATTTGGATCTTGATGCAGAGGTCAGAAGTAGGACAAACAGATTTTGTATCAGACATATACAAATGATTGCATTATGACGATAAAGATACTGAAAACAAGACTTAAATATTTGATAATCCATTACTAAAAATATAAGAAAACAGGAGAAAAATTTTGAAATGACAGTCAATAAACGACATTACATTCACAAAGATTTGTGTAGCTCTGCTTGATAACGTATTAGGCTTCATAGCTGAAAATTTAAACTGTAGAACATAAGAAACAATACCTGGTCTTTATAATGCCCTGGACTATCTACATTAATACACACTGTATATCTCTGTAGTTTGAATAGTCACCTTTATCCTCTTTGCCTTTCATACAGTGGAACTATACACGCATTCCACCGATCCTGGAGCACTTCAACATGAACCATACATTGAATACAGTGTTCGTTTCCATACTCTATTAAAGACGATGAACTAGAAAAAAAAAGGACAAAAGAAAAGCCGAACTACTTCTTTCCATCACTCACATGTAAACCTTATGATAGAACACACAGATCTGAAAATGCTTCCTCCAATAAGGACGCAGATGTTAACAAAATATTAACAATTTCGGTAAAATAACTCGGGATGATTTCTTCCAGGCGAGACAAATGCAGTCACTAGAAGTATCGGGATGTGGTGAACAAGATGGAGATGTAACACAAAGATTGATAAAGATTCCTTTGACAATAATAACAGAACACTGGAACGAACTTCCAACAGATATCCTTAATCCGTAAACTATCAGTACACTTAAAACACAACTGAACAATCATTTCATTGTTATGACACATTGGTGGATGAATATTACTGTGTTCCCTCATAAGATGGTCAGTTGACACGCATCTACATTCTAAATTCTTTTCTCTTTACGGCGACGTAGTATACACAAAGCTTATTTTTCCCAGAGTATTCCGAGGGACGAAGTCATTTCAGCATGTTTTCCAATCATTGTTTCTTATGATATCTCCGTGTCAGTATCTTAACTCACTCCTCGAACGTTACTGCATTAGCTATTTCCATACCAACTGAAATGCCAGAGGAAGTTGAGCAGGGAGGAGCCTCCTGCTTCACTATCTTATTTCTATCTTTATAGGTTTGGACTTTATAAGAATTTTACTGTCCACCAGCAAACAACTTCGTCACAAAACATCAGGTCTTCTGATAACTATATTCCCCATGTATCCCCATGTACCACAACGATGTTTATGAGGTAAATCTGGAAATATAACATAGTCGACGGCAGTTGCTCCCACGATAGTGTGGTTGGGGATATATGTCTTGAGAAACATTTCACATTCAAAACATGGCGGTCGGAACTCATCCAGTGACCCACATCTGCACACACAGGATAACTGCTCATCATGAGAACTATCTGTCTATGAGCCTCGCAGCAGCTTTGATAGAAAGCACACACACATCTGGAGGAATTCTCCAGGACATGATCGATCATTACCTTATAATCCCACAACCCATATAAAATTCAGCCAGACAGTAGCCACGCGATCTACTACAAATTAAAACGTAATGTTGCTGTAGAATAGTTTGCAAGGAATGCTATGAAACTTCGTGGGAAAATGGATGAGAAATATATCATCTATACTGAATATTCTGTGCACGCAGACAACCATGAACCATTTACCTAATTAGAAAAAAATATGTTAATAGCATGGATGTGGTCTAGTGGGACAAGGGTCTTTTTGCTGGAACTGGGGGGGCACGTCAGCTACAATGCATTTCAACAGGAAGCTTGAATAAAATATATATCAGAGTTACATCTGACATGGGATCGCAAGTGATAGTCGACGCATCTCTCGGCCAAATTTCAATCTACCTCTTAGTCTGTCGTCCATGTACATTAAAATACGTGGCAATACGCTCTTGAACTAAGTGGTTTTGGACTCTACGTATATCAGGGGAGTTTCTCGTTGCCAGACGATTAAATGCTGCGTACCATTCGAAGCCCAAGAACATCCTCTTAGGATTGTACAGGCGATTATGACGCACAGACCGTAAAACACTCGTCTCTTTAACTCCTTGATCACAGCGGTACAACACGAGAACAACGCTGGACGACCCTTGAGCACAACGCCACGATTCTCTAGTCAGATGTTACAAGCCTGAGTGTGACGGTCAGATAGAAGACTAGACCGTCTCATCGGAGGACGGTACCGTCAGGAGAGGGTGTGTGTGGTTGCTGGAGATGTAGACAGGGTTGTCCGTCCATGGCGTGTCGATACAAGAGGAAGATTGGCCAGACCGTCCGGCCGTATACTAACATAGATCTCCACAAGTAACTGGCCTGCATCTCTTCAAAGCAGCTTCCCCTAAACTGCCTGACATTATCTTCAAGGTCCTTACCCTAAAATGTTACACGTCCCTGGAGGGCAGTTCACCTCCTGTGCCTGTATTATACCTCGGAGGGCTGACCCTCTCTCTTCTTCTATAATTAGGGTAGTTCATCCTCTGAAGTTGTAGGGAGTTTCCCCTTAAGTGCCTGGCACCTGCCTCTCCCTGGAATCCTGATATGGCCGACACCTCTCTTGCCCCCTGAAGTGCCTGGCACCTCCCACGTACTCTAGAGTGTTTGGCACACCCTCCCCCTCCCGCGCCACTCTGAAGTGCCTGGCAACTTAGAGTGCTGGGCACGTTCCTGGCATCCTGATATCCCTGGCATCTCCCTTGCACCCCATGTGGCAAACACCTTCCTGGCGCGCTGAAGCGTCCGGCCACTCTTTGGCACCCTGAAATGTCTAGCTCCTCAGTGGAACCTGGAAGTCCCCGGTTTCACCGTGGAGCCTTAAGGTGCCTGGCACTTAGTCGGGGCTAGACGATCCTTTCAGCCTCTTGCTCTGTTGTCCTGTTTCTACCGCTATATTCATTTCTTTTATTATGTATTCATTTTTTTTTCCTACGGATTGCCTTGTTATGGGGTCATCAGGTCTCCTGGTATTCTATCTTTCCATGTTCTCCCATGTATCCTCCTGGTACCTGAGGTGACCACAAACTCCCTGCCAACCTTGGCTACCCAGCAAAGCTTAACACAGTGAAACACCTGGTACCTCCCTGACATTGAAGTGTCTGATACCTCACTGGAACCCTGAAGTTCCCGAGACCACCTCCTTGGCACCCTGAAGCGTCCAACACATCCCAGGCACCTGAATGTGCCTATCAACAACCTGACAACCCTGAAGTGCCAAGTGCCTCCCTGCATTCTGACATGCCTGGTAACCAGGAGTGTCTGAAATCTCCCTAGTATCCTGAAGTGCCAGAGACCTCACTCTGGAGTTCGTAGCAGCCCCCTTGCACACTGACGTGCTCTCATTCCTCTGGCAGTTTACTGGCACTCTGACGTGATTGGCACCTCAATGCGGGTTACAAGTGATAGTTAAAGATCCTGATGCCATGAAAATACAACCACTCCCTCTGGCATTTCCGACACCCCCCGTGGCACTGTGCCATGTCTGGCACCTGCGTGGCACTCCAAAGTGCCAGACACTATACACTAACACCCAGTAGTGTCTGGCACTACCCTGGAACTCTGAAGTACCAGGCATCTTCCTGTTGCCCTAGAATGCCTGGCACTTTTCTGGCACTTCGAAGCACATGGCTCTCTCTCTCTGGTGTCTAAAACGCCCGGTATTCCCAAGGTATCCTAAGGTGCCAGGCACCCCCGTGCCACCCTGAAGTACCTGGCACCTCCCTGGTACCCTGAGGTGTCCGACACCTCCTGACGCCTATAAATGCCTGGTACTTCTCTGGCACACTTAATTGGCCTGCACCTCCCCGGCAGCTTGAAATTCCAGGCAGACATCGAGTAAGTCAGGGTGTCTGTCAAGCTGCACTTCAGTATCAGAGGCATTCATTAACACCCCAGCAGGAGAGGCACCCAGGACCCAGCTCTCGTCAGCGATATCAACTGTTTTTCACCCAAGACGGAATGTTTGTCGTCCATAAATGTTACACAACACACTGCAGGAGGCAAGACGCAGAGCACATTCACCGGATAACGTATGAAAATAAAACTCCTTGATGGACGCGAGTTTAATCTTCTCCTACACAAATAAATCAACATCATATTTTTACTTTTTTTTTCCAAATTTCCAACATTTTCTTTTGTAGTACCACATGATAAAGGCTGCATTTATGCAAGTATTTCAAATGATATATAAAATGTGTCGGTATTTTTACTCTCAAAAAAATCGTGAAAAGGAGAAAAAACTGTTTAAAATTTTACAGGATTCAAGGATTTTAATTTTCATTTGAAAACTTTCAACAATTCGTGATGAATTATGCAGGTTTTCCTCTTTGCAAAGTTCATTCCATCCGTGAATCCTCTGTCATTCCGGAAATTAATATGTATTTCATAAAAAAAAAAGAATCCAGTTCTACAATTCCCCCAGAGTGAATCCATCTGACACGCTTGGTGAACACTGCGCTCGTCATGATTTGCAGTCAATTTTTAGTAAATGGTTTCAGGATCCACCAGTTGATACCGCGGGAGACACACTTCCCATCATACAGGCTGAGATATTCCTCTTCCTTCAGACAATCATGAAGGATAGAAATATATTCTGGAGTGCAACTGAGTCATCTTTCGATCAATTTACAAATCCTTTTGGTAAAAATGGGGTTGAAAAGCTGCCTGTTTCTCCCCACGGAACTCAAGATGGACAAGATGGTGACTGATGGATACACATCTGAGCACCTCTCCAACGAGGGAGATTTGTAAGGTATGGTCGATACGCTTTACCAAGGCGTAATACGACCTGTATATGGTCGAACGTTCTATCTTGTGCTCACTGATCCCTTTTCTTCATCCCTCGACCAGGCTCTCCATTAGTGAGCCTTAATCATATCCACTCCACCCATAGTTGTCTGTGTTGCGTTCTTCATCTCCCCTCTCAACACCAGTGGCCTTTGACCAAAGCCTTTCAAGTCAGGTCAAAGAGCATCTTCACAGCATCCTCATCATCATTAGACTTTAGAAACGCATCTTCACCAAACCCTCGACACCTGTGGCCTTTAACTTGATTTTTTACAGGTCAGGTCAGACACCATTTTTACTAGACTTTCATCACAACATCCTCGAAAGTACGAGCCGTTGACCTGGCCCGTACGTGTCAGGTCAGTGCTTGCAAATATTTGACCCAGACACTGGTAGTTTGGGCTCTAGGCGTGTCAACTACCATGGTCATCAAGGCCTCCAACATTAACCAAACAAATCTTTACCATTTCCTTCAGGTGTTTTAAGACTAAGACGACATTCGCTCTCACTATGTGGCTGACCGTCACATGGTGTACGACCGAACTCATAACCGTGAGGTCAAATGCATCATCATTAAACCAGGGTTAGGTGCAGCTCCTTCGTAGGAAGGAAAAAGAAAGTCGAATAAGAAAGGTGAAAAAGAAAACAAGGAAAATGAAATGAGAAAAAGAAGAAATTGAAGAAAGAGGGAAAAGAAGATGGGAAAGCAGAAACAAAAGAAAAAGAAACTATGTAAAAAATACTTTGTTCTCCCTCCCCCCCTTTACAGAGGGAGAGAAATACCCGTGCAAACACAGTGGCCTCCTGCCCACACACACACACACACACACACACACAAACACACACACCAAACAACTGAGGGAGAGTGAAGTAGAAACATTGGACTGTGAATGGTTCGCGGGGTAATAATATACCGAGCAGGCGTCTGGGTGCGGTTCTCTTCGGCCGGCCGTGACGGAGGCAAATGAAAGCACGAATGTACCCTAAGATTTGCTGATCATATTTCATGACGATCGTTGGGCGAGTAACTTGCCTCCGACCGTAAACCACGGGAACACCACGGATTGCCGGGAGTACGGGAGTACTTGAGGTGCGTGGGTATGTGTGGCAGGTGGTGGAGGTGTGAGTGTGAGCCATTGTGACCTGAGTGTGTTGAGGAGGAGTTGAGTGCGTTGGTGGAATGAGGTTGTCGTTGTGGGTCTGGAGCCCAGCTTACGGAGTGTGGGTAATGATGGTAATGGTGATGATAATGATAATGAAAATAATAACAATGATAACAATAACTGCAGGTGTGTTTTGGAAGAATGAATATGAATGAATATGCTGTGTACGCGGCTAAGTATCTTGAGCTGAAACAATGTAGAGACGACAGCTGAAGGATTAGCTGTCTTAGTGTCTCTTCCAGCTTTGTCGTGGAGTCATACCGCTGGGCACCCTTGGTGAAGTGAACGAGGTGGAGGAGGCTGGAGGTTTAGTGAGACAGATGAGGTAAGGAACGTAGCTATGAAGCGAGGCTGACGTGCACCACAACTGTCTTGATTTGGCTGATGTTGGCGTTGGCTGTTTTTAAGTGTATTGTGGAGTGTTCTGTGGTCCAGAGAGAGAGAGAGAGAGAGAGAGAGAGAGAGAGAGAGAGAGAGAGAGTCGTCGACGTAGTTC